>VOPJ01000841.1:0-30821 GCA_014673585.1 Semibalanus balanoides
GGCATTTCCCCCTGATGAAATGCCCCATGCCCCAAAATGCCCCATGGGCATTTCCCCCCCATGATTTCCCCCATTCCTTGGATCCGCCAGTGTTCAGTGCAGCAAAATCAGAGGTCTAAATCGGCCCCAGACAGCCTCGTTAGACTGATACGGAGGTTAGATTACACAACATTGCTGAGTTTCCCATACCGAAAGAAAATGCTTGTCTTGAAAAGTGTACTTTCAATAATGACAATATATTGATTCGGTGCACTTTTCTTCATTGAAACAGCGAACTTCTTCTGTACATATTCGTGTCCCATTCCACTGACAGTGATGTTTCAGTAATATATCAACACGGAGGACGGTAACGACTAACAGTGTGTGAATTATCGGCTATTCCTACTTCCTAGCAGCAATTTGTATGTGTTACCCAATGGCGTTGTCACTGACCAGTAACCATTCAAAATTACTAGGGACAAATCCATGTACACGTGTACTTTAACATGATACCATATTGGAGATTGATGCAAATTACTGGTGACAATGTCCCTAGTGTCCCCAGTGGTGGCGTCGCCCATGGTGTTACCTTATGTTGGTTATTAGTTGTTTCTTTCTGACAGCTATATTGCTGTATTACCTCCTGGAATTACCGCCTGTTTCTTGATACATATTGCTGCATTATTATCGCGCACCATTTGACCCGGGAGTCTCTCGTTTTCCCCGATGTTCGAGTCGTGGCCAAATTCGAGGCCTTCGATTTAGAGACCGAAGGTCACAACATGCCTTTCCTTATTATAAATTCTGAAACGATCTCGCTTCCTCGAACGTTTTGATCTGACCCATAGACGCGGTGGCGGCGCAGCGGAAGCCATTATCGTTTCGTTGCTGGTGCAGGGTCGACATCTGGCTTATTCGTCCTATCGCCGTCATATGGTCGGTATCATCCATTGACGTCACCTCAGACGTAAAGGGGTCATCGATTGCCGTCCGTCATGCAGCCGTCACCACCCAACGTGTGGCTTCGTCTATACAGCCTATACCCCCAGACAATGGTTCCCTGACATCCTTTTTACGTTATGTTACCTTTAGTGGAGCAATATTAGTTTGTCACACATCTGCGTGGTTAATGTGGTCGGTGTTGATATATTAACCCGCGCCCCACTGAGGGGGGGTGGGTGAACACCCCCTGCGATTTTATCGAGATGACGAAAAAGGCGGCGTGAAGCGCCGCCAAATTTGCCATAGCTTATCATTGATCCTTTCCGCACATTTTGCGAAATTTCTAGTTTTGTGTTGGATTAGGTCAGGTCACCAGGTCAGGTCAAGTGAATCCATCTCCCAAAAAGTTTGTGGTCGTGCCATGACCACAGTTTCTAAGGGATCGATATCAAACTTTTAGGATTGCAATAAGTCATCAATATCTACAAAAATATATGTATATATTTATATCGGTGACCTAAGGTCAGGTCAATTTCCTGACCTCTCCATTATAAGTGAACGGGAAAATAAGCAAATGCTTCCCGTTCAGACAATATGCATTGGATCAGGCTGATTATTTCAGAATCATGTTATTTTAGCTCAGTCTTGATGACCAAGGTGCAATTGTTTCTCAGTGATCTCTGCAAGGACATCTGAGGTCATCAGCAATGATTTGCTAAAAACTATTGATAGAATAAAGATAGAGACCAGCAGATGACACCACTGTGTGTGTCTCGTCTGGCCATGTCGCCCCATATGCAACACGGCCTACCTGGGTCACCAAATGACCTTGACCTGAAGTCAAATTTTTGATGTTGACCTAACTCGGTCACCATGCATATGTTTCAAAGCACTTCGACAAGACAAATACGATGGTGTTAAAATATTTTATTTATTTATTTCAGATACAAAGCTATTCAGGAAATCAAGTTTTACAACAAAAAAGTTAGATGACCTCTGGAGCCTTAACTATTGGCCTGAGCTCAATTTTGAGGAAGCCATGTTGATTGTATTTTCAAAAGCCTTCGATTGTTTTTCCCCGTTTGTTCCTTGCTATCATAGTTCCCGAGATATTTGGGGTTTGTTCGAAGTGAAGTCCTTAAACTGGAAAATTTGACTTTTGATGACCTCTTGTGACCTCAATATTTACCTTAGCCAAAAATATTTTTTGTTTCTTCGAATTGCCATGTCGAGAGCTTTCGAGCGTTTTTTTGCGTCTTTTTAGCCCTTTTAATTCTCGAGTTAGACGGGGGAGGGTGATTTTAACCCCCCCACCCACCATGGCGAAGTTGTCTCGTAGGGCCACCGGGGCGCGGGTTAAAGATGGCAAGAATTGGCACGTGAAGGAAGGGCACAATTATTATAGTAGTTTAAATCAGATCGGTCATCAGATCAGGTCGGACAACTTGTGAAAGCCGGCACAGTTACCGAGGAAACCCAGCCATAATTTCCTCAGAACTACCTGTTTATGAAAAGGAGCAAACTTACCCTGCTGGTCGCCCTGCCTATTGCTCCCCGTCGGCTGTGCCAAGCCGGGCAACGCCTCTCCCATCACCATTATTTCACAAATGATGGACATTAATGCTGCAGCGCTCGCAGAGCTGTGCCGAGCAGCCGCAACTGGCGCCGATAGGATAAACACAATTGATGGACTGCATTATCCGCCGTCAAAAAATGCCCAGACCTCATACCACACGACTCGATTATGCAGAGGCGATTAGGCGGTGCAGCTGCTGATGGCCGCCTGCACGTATAGGTACGATTACGGGGTGGATAATACGCATATTGAAAACACACCGAATGTGGTGGGTGGATAATACGCATACTGACAACGCACCGAATGTGGTGGGTGGATAATACGCATACTGACAACGCACCGAATGTGGTGGGTGGATAATACGCATACTGACAACACACCGGATGTGGTGGGTGGGGCTCTTTAGGCAGGTTAGATTAAACTGGGGTTTGGGTTCCGTTCCGGTGAGATATTGTATTGCAGGTGAGAGAGGGCTTCGCTCTGATCGCGTGAAGTCTCATGTCATGTGAGGGAAGAGGGACATGCCTGGTTATACCACTGTTCTCGTTTATCATCAGCCAGCGACTATACCATGGTATAGCACCAGCAACTGTCGGTCACCTGCCGTGGTGTCAGTCAGCTGCTTCAAGGTGGTGATGCTTGAGCGCTAATGTCGCTGAATAGTTGCACCGATCAAACATGTGAGAGATGTCAAATGCTCTGAGAGCGATGCAGTATTAATCTGATGCTACATAGCGGTATTTGAAATGGTTTAGCCAGTTTATTTTTTGTGATCACGGTGTAATTTACGATTGTTGTGTTTAGGTTATGTGATTATTGTGATTGTTGTGTTACGTTATGTGTTACATTACGATTGTTTGGCTGTTGGGTTCAGTGTCTGTTTGTTTGAGACTACGGCAACACTGTTTTTGTGTGGTTTCCCATTAAAACATCACAATACTTCTCATTGTTATTCAGCAAGTTGCCGAAATATGCTCAAAATCGCGCATACTTCACATACCACGAATGGACAGGACCATTCGTGGTCCTGAGCGACTCTGGCCAGCGGAGATGCGCTTGTCGCTGAGATGTGCCACTGCAGTGGCAGGCAGGCAGGCTGTGCTGCCCTACATTGCGATCCGACCTGCCCTGGCCATCATGGATCAGTCCCTGGCCGGTCCTGACACCTCCCGAGATTGAGCGGCGCTCGTGCCGTGATCAGCCTCGGTCTCTCTCAGAACTCCATCATAGCGCCGCGCCGGCCGGCCGGCCGGCTCGGCTGGGGCGGGTCGGGTCGGTCGGGTGGGTCGGCCTCGCCGCCGCGTGCCGGCTCCCCGGTGGCTGTGCTGATGATTTCGGCCGAGGCTGACCGGCCGGTGCGGTCAGCACGGCTATACATCAGAGGATCAGCCGGGTCAGCACTGGCTCAGCCGCGGCTGACCGGTGACGGAGCACCACGGAAGTCGGCAGATGGAAACAGACCGGTGTGCTGCGCCTCCGTGAAGCTGGTTACTCAAGAAGGCAGGGTATAAACTCGGCCTCGACAGGATGGCTCATTTATTTGTGTTACGCTGTTAAAATTCGGCGTTGGCATGTGCACAAAACGTGTTAAAGATGTGTGGCGCGGGGGCTGAGGATATGTGATGTGAGATGCTGCGCAGGGGCGGTACACCGTGCACGGTGCAGCCGCAGCTCGCAGTATGCATGTGATGCATGACATGTGAGGAGCTCCGAGTCAGCTTGGAGGTGGCGGCCGGCGCGGCTGCGGCCCGTGTGGCCAGTTGGGCACAGGAAGAGCAGACATACGGAGTGGTGGTGTTGTGAGTGTAGTGTTTGAATCTGGGGAATAGGAGGTTATGACGAGTTTGTTTTTGGATACCACAAGATGTTTAACACGAACATGACTCGTGTTAAATAACTCATGATATATGATGAATAATTCCTACACATCCTGAAGTACAGTTACCACCATTGACCCTTTCCTAAAAAATGTATATAAAAGTTGAGAAATTACCAGTTGCAAATTATTCCGATATTTTTAGAATAGAGTCAATGGAGGTGATGGTACCCATAGTGATTTTTCTCACAACGCTGAACATAATCAGCACATCCTGAAGTGTTAACTTAGGGGGACGATCGGAACGTGAGCGGAACGTAAACGAAGCGGAGCCGGACCGGGGAAAAAGCACTGAGTTGAACCGCCGGACGGTCTCCGCTCCCGTTTTTCACGCTCGCGGTGTGAACCGGGACGCGACGAAGTGACGGAGACCCGTTCTGTAGCCTTTTTCATAAATATATACACACTGGTTGTATGTGTGAATTGTAGGGTTGTAGTATTTTTGGGAAGCACATATATGTCATATGTAGTTATATTAACATATTATAATAATATAGAAACATATATGCTGGCACATTTACAATTCTACTTTCGCGGCGTGTGTAATTTTTGATGAAGCGTATTAAATGTGTAAGTTGTAAAATCGGAATCTACAACCTACACATACAACCGGTGTGTAAATAGCTTTATGCAAAAGGCTACAGCTCGGTGGGAACGGCTGGCCTTGTAAAGATGGATTCAGTTTATCTTTGTAAACGGGGCGGAGCGTGAACGTATCCACGAATGTGCAGGCATAATGTCAGACCATTTGAGTGGGTGGAAAGCTTGGTGATGTTTTATTTGTGTTGAATTGTCATTTATCCTGTTCACTGTTCCGCTTTTATTGGCCTTTACATGTACAACGTATGGTTTTGGATTACAGCAGCCTATAATTTGTATTTATTAGTAGTCACGACTAATTCAGGGGTTGTTTAACCCTATTCCCTGGGGGGGGGGGGCACATTCTATCCTCCCGGTAGTTTTTTGCCTACCGCTTCTAAACCGTTACGCTTAGCGTTTTGAAACTTTTTGACTTTTCTAGAATTGAATGACGCGTGTTGTGTCAAAATTTTGAAAAAAATCGGTCTGGCAGAGGCGGCTCCAGGCTCATGTTTTGGGTAGGTCATTTTGAATGCGGTTGGGCGGTGCATACTTCCTTCGTAGTTTGCGGTGGAATAAAAGCGTCAGAAGCTACTGTACTGCTATATACGTCATACAGGGTTGTTCACAAAACACTGACACATTTGAAAACTACTTTGTGGCAATATTGGGGCACCGGCATAATCGATGCACGTGCCAAATGAAAGCTCGTGAAATGATTTTTTTTTGTCAGGTAGGTGATTTTAATCGGCAACATGTTGGCCTGCAGTAAGCAGGAAAAAGTTAGAATACGAATTTTACCTGGGGACTAATGTCTGTCACGCCCAACCCACCAAAGAAATCGAAGCCAATTTCAAGTCAAGGACAAGCTCCCGCCCCAACAAAATTGATCTTAACGGAGAAGTTCTCCAAAAGGACCGTGGATGGAAGGGGTCCGACTGGAAAGCAAGATCGGCAAGGACCGAGGAGAGTTGGTCAACGAAGACAGCCATATAATGGACGAATAATCACGCCCAGTCACACTTAGCCAGCAAGTTGGCGTTCAGCCTTTCCTCGCTCGCCGGATCTAACGGAGGACCCTGGGTTGTACTTATACAAGATGTGGACCCGCCAGAAGCTGACGCCCAATAATATGGAGGACCGAGTGGTGTTCTGCAGGTGGCTTTTGCAGCAGTGCCAGACATCGGACGCAATTTTAACCAGTCTGGTTTACGGACTAGCCCACTTTCACCTGGATGGCGCAAACACCCAAAACCAACGCGGACTGGCGACTAAGGCATCCAGACATCGTCGAGGAAGAGGCACTGCAAACAGTCTCAAGTGCACGGCGTGGTGCGCCGTCAGCTGCTCGGGCATCACGGCTCCTTCTGTTCGAGGACCGCGCCGGCCGCACTACTCAGAACAAGTTAATGCAGAAGATACCGCTGCAAGTAAGCGGTTCCTGGCGGCATCCAGCAGAGATGCGCGATACCTACGCCACCGCAGTGGTTTCAGCAGGAGGCGCGACCCACATGCAGCAGCCGCGACCATTCCAGCTGATCCAGGAGCCACTTCGGGGGGGGGGGGCGTGAATCTTCGCGCAACACCACCCCCCCTGGCCAGTCAACACCCCGACTCAGTCCCACGACTTCTTTCTGTGGGGATACTTTAAAAGGGATGGCTATACAAGGGAGACCACAAACCCTGAAGCAGCTGAAGAGGGCAGTGGGAAGCTCTGTGCGGGCCCTCTCTCACCGCACGTGGCCGAAGAGCAGTGGAACCTCCGGCGGCGGGCAGAGCTGTGCGTCGCCGAAACGGACGACATCTGGAACATGTCTGTAGCGACTTGAAGTGGGATAGTGTGCTCAGGAGCGGTGATGAATAAAACTCCATGAAATTCTGCGTTGTTTGATACTCGAAACTCCCTGCCTGAAGTACTTGTTTGCACGAGAAATCGAAATAAAATGTGTCAGTGTTTTGTGAACCTCCCTGTACATACTTGGATTATACATATTTTGGTGCAGAGGCGCACTCAGGTACATAAAATGGGAGGCGATATCCTTCGTCAAATAAGGCCGAACTTCAAATTAGTAAGATGATAAAAGGCGCTCCGCACATGGTGCCTCCCACGTTGTTTACCTGGATCCGCCTATGTGCAATATATTTTATTTCACAAATTACAGTAGCAAATCCCACATGTCACGTTACTATCGTCGCAAATAATTACGAACAGCATATATTTATTATCAGAAAATCTCCCCATTTTTCATCCCTGAGCACTCCTATGATTTTTTATTTTGGTACTCGTCCCTTTTATATACTGAAGACCGTTTCATTTGAAGCTCAAAAACGTTTCGGGCATGAAAATCGGTCGAATCACATGGCTGCAATTACCTTTCTAAAAACACCCAAACTTTTTGTATTTTTTGCCCCCGACCCCCCATTTTTTGAACAAAAAAGAAATTTCAGGGTTCAAAAAGTAGTGTCAAAAGTCAAAAATCTTGTCACGACGAATCGAATGGGGTTCTTCCCATCGAAATTGGCCGAGCGGTTCTCGAGATCTCCGGGGGGAGGCAGAATCTGCCCCCCGCAGGTTAACGTAATTCTGACCGCCCGCAGGAAATAGGGTTAACCTCAAACATTTCGTTTAGGGTATGGAAAGTTAGTGTTAAGAGGGTTGTGGTACTTAATGTCATTGAAAGGTTTAATTTAGTGAAAATGTGTTGTTGATTCTATCAGCTACAAAAGTAATAAATGACTTGCACTTTCATGTTTGCCATAGTTTCATAATTTCCGTGAATGCATCTATACCTACATTGTACAGGGGTCTATAAACGCTATAAAACTACTGTGCCCGACAGACTGCTTGGGATCCTAATTTTCCGCGATAACTTTTGAAGGCACCAACTTGCAGGAACAAATTTTCGCAATGGACGTTTCAGATCCTGCGCCAATTTGTATTACTAAGGTTGATTAATGTCAAACAAAAATATAGGACACTTTTCATTCACTCGGTTATGTTAAAACTCACATTGGTAATTTAGTCTGCGAGGAGACGTTATCGCGAAAGGATGGAGCTTTGTTCTGACGTCAGAGCCTAGCTCCGCCCTGGCTGACCTTGAACCGGTGCTGTCCGACCCGTGACCGGTCAGTTGCGAGTGATTGGTGGAGTCAAAGGCGGGGATAAAGAGTGACCGGGCGTTAGCTTCTACAAGCATGCTGTTGCATGATGGGACCCGACTGCCGCGTGAAGAGCTCTGCTCGGTGGAGTTTTATTTTTCCCGCCATGGTATTTTTGAAACGTTGATTTTGAAAGCATATTCCGCTAAAAAGAGGTGTTACCAACGGTTTTAGTTGAAAATCGGCGCGCACCGGGAATCGAACTCACCCTCGAAAAGACAAGCGCTTCTTCCGCTGTTGCCAGATTTTGCGTTGGTGGTGGGCCGTTGGACGGTTCTAGCGGTTTTGATCTTTTCACGTTCCGCTCCGCTCCCGCTCCGCTCTTGCGCTCCGCTTCCGGTGCGAACCGACCTTAATGTGAAGCTGTATAAGCCAGCGAAGGCTTTCATTTCTGCTCGTTAACATCTTGTATAACGGGTAATATCGTGTTAGTATAGTTGCAGTGATTAGACAATGGTCTGCGGCTCTCATATCTTTATCAAAGCCTTATACTGCAGTAATTTGCTCACCTGCGACTGTCCGCTGTCAGTCTGTAGGTCCGAAAGTCGTTGGATCCAGCCACCCCAGAAGAAAGGGGTATTGTAATATTGGCAAAATATAGGATTATTTGGCAACATAATATGGCAACACATGCTGCAAATGATGCACTAGGACAATAGTTATTGGACCAAAACAAGGGCGGATCCAGGGGGGCCAAAGGGGCCATGCCCCCCCCCAACCACCCAAAAATCGGCGCAAATACACATTTCCTGAGTGTTGTGTAAAACTAAGCAACTTTTTACTAGAAGAAAGTTTGTTTTAAATCAGTTATTGATGCATAAACATTATTGATGCATAAGACAACCGAAATCCGATGAGTTTTCAGAAATTATGCGATAATTTGGGATTTGCCCCCCCAAACTGTCAAAATCACACTTTCTGGATCCGCCAGTGGACCAAAAGAATGACCCACTAGTCCAATTGTTCTTTAACCAAAAACAATAATGCACCTGTCCAACAATTCTTGGACCAAAAAGTATCCGAAATATTAGATAAAGTATTTATGAAATGATGTTTTCGTCGCAACTATGTTACGTAGGATGCCTGACATTTAAACTTCAATTCGCTGCTGACTTGTATCGGAAACTTGTCAAATCCGTCTGCTCACTGCAAACCGTTTCATCGTGTTTGCGAAACAGAAACTATATCGGTGTATTTTTTAGACTGAGGCACCAAACTATCTCGTCGGTATGTGCGACAGGACACAATGCCAGTCGTTCTTAATTGCTTTTCGTGCTGCCACTGGCATTCCTGAGTCTCATAAATACTTCAGGAAAATTGTCCGGTCGTTCCTTTCCTAGGTCTTGGGATCGCCACTGCGTGGCCCCTTATGACCATGATCATGTCTCCCGTGAACTCGTCTGACCTCGTCTGACTCCATCTGACCTCGTCTGACCCCATCTGACCCCGTCTGACCTCATCTGACCTCGTCTTACCTCATCTGACCCCGTCTGACCCCGTCTGACCTCGTCTGACCCCGTCTGACCTCGTCTGACCCCACCTGACCCTGACCCCGTCCGATCCCACCTGACCCTGACTTTGTCTGACCGTGACCTCTCTCCGTTTGCAGATGACAGCGGCCAGCCGCCGCCGATCCCGGCCAACCTGGGCGGAGTGCCGCCGACAGACCAGCTGCCCGGACAGCGACACCGCTGGAACACAAACGAGGTACGCTACCTAACCTAACCTAACCCAACCTACCCGGACAGCTACACCGCTGGAACACAAACGAGGTGCGCTACCTAACATAACCTAACCTAACCTAACCTAACCTAACCTAACCTAACCTAACCCAACCTAACCCAACCTAACCTGCCCGGACAGCGACAGCGTTCTTTCAGGCGTGCCGGAAGGCAGCATTCTCGGCCCGATATTATTCGCCTGCTATGTCGCTGACCTTCCAAATCAATATTAAAAAACAGCTGTATTGGCTTATGCTGGATGACTCAAAAAATTTTCACCAGCATTCCAAAAGTCGCGAAGATGAACCGCTTCCCTCTGGCCGACCTGGAACGACTTGGTGCTCATGGTCTAAAAACCTGGCACTTGAAGCTCATCCTGCTAAATGCAAGACAATCACATTCACCCTTCGCACGGCCCATACACTGTGTTATTGTTTGTGACGGCATAAACGAGCGATGCGAACAGATGCGTTGAACCTTGGCGTCATATTAGATGCAAAAAAAAAAATAGCTGATACATTCGCGGATCATGTTCATTTCAACGGTAGCCAAAGCTAATCGCAGACTCGGTGCTCATGCGAATTGTTTAACATGTCGCCAATGCTTTTCGCCGCATAGGCTTCGACCACCATGCAATCTTGTCAGCGTACAAGCACATGGTAGTCATCTTGCTCGGCTAGTAGTTATCTGTTCCGGGCCGATCAACCCAATTTAAAACGCTCGGAGCGCTACAACACAGGTTTTTTATGCTGGTTAGGTGTACATCCAGCGCCGCTGTTCCACCATGGACGTACTCACTGCTGAACCATTGTTAAATTGTCCAATCTCGTCAGGGCTCGCTTTCACTCAAGCGGTAATTACGTTTCATGCAGTCCTGTACTCCGTTGACCGCCTAGATTGTGCAAGGTAGTGTCTAATGTTTCCCTGTTTGCCTCCCACCCGTCGCACACGACACACTGGCTGCTTCCATTGGCGGGGGGTTAGAATAAAATTCGGTGTGCAATGCTTTTTATCGCGGCTCACCAAGCCACTGCAAACATTCGTGCAGAAAATCACCTGATGCTGAATTCTATTTTACCCCACCATGTTACTTTTAAGTCGCATGTTCTTAAGTATGCAAACAATGAAGGCATTTATTGATTCCATTGTCCATGGTTGCGCAGCGATGCTGTCTATCACTTGAAACTATTTTGTATTGTTTGGCAGACGGATATTGTATATTATTCATCAATTTTATCTTACTTATTTAGCGCATCATCATCATTGTTTAGATGAGTTGTGAATGTATGCGCGTGCGTCCTTGTGTGTGATTTGTATGACTACAGCCGTAAGTGGGTTCTGGCCTGTGGTTGTTTAGAAACTAATAAACAAATAAACAAATAAACAAACCGCAGCAACACAAACGAGGTATGCTACATTGTACATTAGGGTGTAAAAAACTTTTTTCCGTGCAATCTGCCCACTAGAGGTATCACTTTTCAATAAGGAAGCAAGTTCTGGGCCATAATCTAATATTTAGCAAGACAAATAATACATTCATGCAATAGAACAGATTAATTAAAATTGATAAACATGAGAACAGGCACCATGAGCATCACCTGGACCTCCTGGAAAATATTGGAAAACATGGTTTAGCTAATACAAACAATGTATGCCTTATGCCTTGCATTTCAACCTACATTGTCAATGGATCGGCCTCATCTGCCTGGCGTAATTGGTTTCAAGCATTTCAAAATATGTCTCTGATCTGAAAATTGTTTTGATTTATGTCTACTGTGTTCAAAAATCAAAGGTATACCCACGAACTTGACCCACTGGTTAACCCTATTAGTGGCAGGCTCCCGGCTACCCCTATTAGTGGCAGGGGGGGGGCATATCGCCCCCACAGGAGATCTCCGAGATCTACCGTTCGATTTTCAAAAATAAACGCGGTCGATATCACCTTTATAACATCGATCTACATTTCTAAACAAAACGAATGCTATTAATCTTTAAATAGGGGGCACGGGGGGCAAAAAATTACAAAGAAATTAGAGGTATTTTTGATCAAGTACAGCTTGCCATGTTTATCAACGATGTTAATTGCTAACATCAACATTTCGATCGATAGATATTGAGTACGAAATTGAATGTGATGACGATTGTTAAAATATTCGCAAAAATCATATGGTGTGCATGTCCACTAAAGTGGGGGGCGAAGTAAGAATCGTAACTTCAAATACGTTTTTATTGGCTTTTTTCTGAAATAAATGCAATAGTTCGTTATTTGTACATCAGACAAAAATAGTTATAAGCATATTTGTCATAGGCGGCCCAGGTTAACGAAAAAGGGAGGCGTCCACCGGACCGAACGTCTCGTCTGCTAACCTGCCACAGAAGCTGCTAACCGCTACCGGGAGCCGTTAATGCGCGGCGGGAGCCGCTAACATGCTACGGAGGCCGCTAATATGCTACGGAGGCCGCTAATTTGCTGCGGAGGCCGCTAATACGCTACGGAGGCCGCTAATATGTCACGGAAGCTGATGTTATGTCGTCATTGGACTCATAACAAGCTACGGAGACTGCCTATTGTGTCGTCTCCGGTCTGCTAATCTGCTTCGGAGACTGCTTTTTGCACCGGCTGTCCTGCTAACCCTGACTGTCTGAAGGCTGCTAACACCATCACCGACAGGAGAACGTGCCGTCCGTGAACCACTAACGCGACGTCGGGTCTGTGGGTGTGACGTCCTGTCGGCTGTAACACGCTTTACGGTTAATCTGCCCGTATGCCAGCGGGAAGCGCTACTCACGCTGTACATATGTCTCCAATGTCCTGTCGGAAGCTGCTAACAAATCAAACACTGGTCGGGAGATCTCACGGTAAGGTCAATCCGGCCGCTACTAACTACCGTTGACTAACGCCGACCCAGCGGCTGATGCAGCTGCTGACACATCAGCTTGTCAGGTGCTAACGCTGCGTGTTTTCTGTCTGTTAATGTTGTGTCGGGGTTACTAGCGACGGGATCGGATCGCTGTCATGTCTGTCCGATCTGGGATGGTTCGTGTGTTGGTGAAGTATGTTGGTTTTGTCAGCTAAACAACACCCTTCGGCCATGTGGATCCTCACGAACATCGCTAGAACGCTGTGGATATTGGCTTGTAGTGGTCTCTTTTGGGTAAGAATCCTGCGCTTTAGGGAGCAGAAAAGGCTTTTGCCAAAGATGGTTCTATTTTGTGACTATTTTTGTGGTGTTGACTTTTGATAAGGTCTTGTAGGTGAGAAATAGTATAGGTAGTGTGTGCGGTGCCTTTAGCCAAAGAAGCGAATATCTGTATGTAATATAAACCGGTGTTAACAGGAAATATTCTGCTTTGCTACATTGTCATCTTAGTGCCTTGCTTTAGCGCACGTTCGTACATAAGCACAGCGTATTGATTATGAGCTAGGATTTAAGAAGGTAAGATTGCAATTTCGAATTTCAATGAAGCTTGTACGAACATCTCTCCAGCCACATAACGATCTCCATCCCATACCTGTTCATTCTGTCTTGTCGCTGGATGGGCTCGTGTACTTGTCGTTAGTGTTCGGACGTGTTGTGTTGTGCTTCCGTTCTGGGTGCTTCCGTCGTCATTGTCCTGGGATACCGATGAAGCTGCTGCTGAACTGTCGGAATATTGCGTCTGGTCGGCGTGTCTCTGAGCTGAATGTACACGTTTCATTCTGTTGAGTCACGTTTACTCAGCTGGCCGATGCCCTCCCCCCCCCTCCACCCCGGTGACGCCTCCGGTGTCCTTGCCGCTGCCTGTCGCATAGCTTCACTATGCTGAGCTTAGCTGAGAGCGTTCGGGCGTATTAGACTGCGCGTGTTTTATGAAGAGTACGGGTACGTGTTGGGTGTGATCCTGGTTTCCCGATTGCTTGCCATGAGCACCGAGTTTCGTCGCTTAATGCGAGGGGACAGCCGAGGCACCTGATTATCAGATATTTTTAACTCCTTTCCTAGGCAGCTTACTCCCAGCTCCAATGCCTGGCTTTGACCCATGTCTGCCCCCTTGTTAACAGCCCCTTGCGTGTGTCCCTGTTGGAGAGTTTCCTGGCTTGTCCAGATTCCCTAATCCATCACGCTTCAACACTGTATTGCACAGCCCTCCTCCCCACATAGCGATTTTGTTCCTGACACGTGAAGGTTGACACCGATGCTTCTCTGTCAGGCTCCCGGGATGGTGACCGCTGAGTTCGCCGAGAACGAGTAGTAAGGCGCATTTTCATACACAACCCGGTGGAATAACCGACTTACCGGCTAATGTCGTTAGAGGCTATGATTACTGATCTTCACTAATCCCACTGCCGTTCACATGAAAATCCGAAATTTTACTCTCTGTATGTAATGTTGACAGGACACATTTAAGCATATCTGTAACATTAATATTTAAATTATTTGAAAACGTCGTGGACGTCCACGTCATTTTGTTCCTGATGCGTGTTAAAACCTCGTTATCATGGTGCATTCCTTCCTGAATTCATATATGAATCATTCATCTCGAGTCCAGCTCTATTCGTGTAGTAAATTGCAGTTTGTTTTTAAACAAACACAAGTTGTCTGCGGGAGATAGTGTCCCCGTGCGTTGGCAGTTTGATAAGTTCAACACAGATCGCTTCGGTGGTGCTTAAACACTCGGCACGGCTTTACACTCGCTGGTGGTGCGGATGACAGGTCTCATTTCGTGGTTTGGTGAAGCTGGTGCCAAAAATGGTTCACATAGCCATCTGATGCTAACCAATCGTTTCATTGGCCTAAAAAGTTTCGAATTTGACTAATGATCGTCTAGACGTAGTTTCGTTAACTGCGTGTATATATGCAGACGTGACTTACTCATCCTTTTCCACCACTTTTGAACTTCGATTGTTATTAATTTGGGAAATAACACTCTTGGTAGCAGGTGGCGGGCATATCTATACGTATGATACAGCCTGATAATGGTTAGCCATCTTCGTGTGTATCATCGCCTGATGGGCACAATCACATTGAGCTGTACTCGGGTTAGATAACCATTTTGGTTAGCCCTGGGCGTCATTATGACCAGTCCGTAAATATCAATCTCTGCTGGCAGAGGTAAGTGGAAATCTATGGTGATTGTTGAAGGTGGTCAGCGGTTGTTGTTCAACCAATCCCCTCGGGCGTCTATTGAATTTGGCTAACGTATAGCCCAACATGTTGTTCGCATTTTGCTTCTTCCCATGTGCAAATGCTCTCCTCGGCGAAGCCCCCTCCCTGCAAAGCACCAGTTTTATAAGCCATAATGGCGACGTTTCCACGACACTAGGTGATCCGGATTTCCCCTCGTGCTGACTTTTGTAATTGTCACCACATAAGGAAAATACGAATTGACTGTCGGATATGAACGAGGCTTATTATATCCCCGTTCATATTTGAGTCAATTTTGATTTCCTGTGTGTGGTGACAAAATTACAGAAGTTACCACGAGGGGAAGTCCGGATTACCTAGTCATGCAAACGTGGCCATTGTTAGGGCGATGTGCAGAAGCACATTCACTTGCGCCAATCTCATCACGGGTGACACTGATAACCGTCGCACCCTGAGGGACTGCTGCTGCTATCACCAGGTGCTGTGTGATCTGTCACGTGTGTTTGTGTGTGCGGCCGGCCGCCTTACAGAGGGAGCTGACCATGGGGGCCGAGTAGCCTGCGGTGACGCCCCGACCACCGCGCACCGCCACACCGGCCACTCTGGAGCTCTCCAACCATCGCGACCCACCACTGGGCGGCCCGAGGACCGGGCCTAACCACCGTGCCCCTCCACTGGGCGGCCCGAGGACCGGGCGACTCTGCGGCACTCTCCCACCGGACGACCCCAGACTGCCAATCACTGATGCTTCGCCGCCCTCGCCGCACAGAAACCTCTGTTCGCGACTCATTGCTGTATGTGCCATTCAGTTTCTTTGATGCTTCGCCTCGTTCGGCGCGTACGGAAAGTTGCCTTTTCAGCTGTTGTTTTTCAGCGTATGCTGCTACGTAATGTATTCGTTTTCAAGAGAATTGTCTAATACGCTATCGGTAAAGTAGAAGTGTAACGTAGCGGTAATATATTTGCCGAAAGGCGGATACTATAACGTGTTTTAACTGCATGAGGTTAACACGTTAATTTAAGCAAACCGAAGTCACTTTAACGCCAGTGCTTGTGGTGGAGACTGACTGTATATTTAAGTGTAGCGACCCGCTCAGTAAGGTTAGCTTGGGCGGGTGAGCTCATGTTAGTTCGCTACCATCGTGTGTCACGTTCTAGTATTACATTTATAACGCATGCGCATCTGCGATTCTGATTGTACAACCTGCCTGGTGCCTTCCTTACCCGGACACCAGGCGCGTGTGTGTCTGACCAAATGAGCTTTTAGATAATCTTACCCCAGACATTAGTGGATGACTATTGACTAGCACTGCGGCGGTGTTTTGTACTGGAATAGCAATAGGTGATCGGATACATTTATAGGTTGTCCCCAGGCGATTGTGAGAGAATCGTACTGCTCGTTTCTGACTATGTATGATCATGACACCGATCAGAAACTGAATCATCACGCTCCAGCTGTCACCGATTTGATAACCGATGTTTGGTCGTCAATAAAACTTCGCTAACCCCATCTCCGTCTTTGGTGGACGCTATGCGAACGCCTCTCTCCTGCGACACAACTGCGGTCCACTGTCTACCTCCATACAGCGTCCAAAGAGCATAACACCGTATTCAACTATGCTCGCTTCTGGCCGCTGTGCGCTGCTATCGTACTTTTCCTCTAAATCCTATGTGGAGACTCGTGGAGACGACTGGAGTGGATGGCTAGATCTCGGTTTAAAACAATGATCTATCGAGTGGCTAGCAGCACGATTAATGTTTGCTTATGTCAGAAACCGGGGTTCAATTCCTCCGCTTGGGCCACTGACTTCACAGCCCGGGAGAGAGAACTGAATGTATTCGGAGCACAGAGTGCCAGCTGCTAGTATCCAGAGCGCCACTGGGCCGCACACGGCCGGCGCCGCCTCCAATACACCACGGAGCGACGAGGCGCAGAGCGACTGAGACAGCGGAATGTGGAGAATACGAGCAAATTAAACACGGCATACACATTGGAAATGAAGTATAAAAGTTATTGAGTCATATGACGACGCCTGCCAGCAGCGAGACCACCTAGCGCTGCGGCGGCGGCGGGCTCCGCGCGTGACATGATAGCAACAGGCGCGGTACACGACCCGCGCGAGCGCGGCAAGCAACAAGCGTGACTCCGTCCGCGTCCACTCCCGCGAACAGTAATACTGGCTTTATAATATTCGATGGGGATTGCTATAACAGGGCCGATGGCGGCTTCTGGCGTAAGCTCGTTACAGTGCGCGCCGCGCTGTGCCGTCCCGATACAGCAGACGTATCACGCACAGTACGCACCTGGCGGGAGCAGTGCGCAGGGTCCGGACACAGGGACGTCAGGTCCGGGCCGGCTGCGCTCCCCCCCCACACACACGGACCCCCGGCGAGTCGCGTCCACTGCTGACCGCCAGCCATCACTGCAGTCCCTCGGCAGACCCTCCGCTGTCGTCCATCACTGCCCGTCCTCTCCCGAGCCCCTCTCCTGACCCCACTCTCTCACACCACACTCCCGCAGTGTACCACTGGCGCCGCACGCCGCCTCTCGCGACCTCCACTCGCATCACACCACTGTGGCGTCCTGCTGGGTAGAGCCGGACACGCCTACTTGGCCCTGCCCAGTCCTATCCGGAGCGGCTTGCGCTTGGTGTCGGCGGCGGGCGGCTGTGGCGGCGGCGGCTGCGGCGGCGGAGCGTCCTGCTGCTTCTGGCCGAAGTAGGAGGTGAGGTCCTCGATGTGGACCAGCTTGGAGTCCTGCTCCATGTGCTGCTCATCCCGCTCCATCAGGTAGCGGACCAGCGCCTCGTTCAGACCTGAGGAAGGGAGCACGTTCAGTCGGACGCCAGTCGCGCCACGTCATGGGGTACTGGTGATATGTCGAGCAGAGAGACATCGCACTGACCAGGACACTGCTGGACGCCGGAGCTGAGCGGCAGGGGGTTGGTGGTGGGGGAGACAACATCAGCTGACACTCGTGCGGCTCAGTTCATACCGCCATACCCTCCCGGCTACTTCACCCCGCGCGACGTGTTCCATATCCGTCCCGTACCGCACCGGACATCACATACAATTGACTTAATCATCACGGATCTTTTCCTTGATGCGCTCCACCAAAGACATTCTGTAAATCAGCACACTTACTGTTTGCTATGCTCGGGCCGGCTTACCTTAGATGCGGGCGTGGAAAACGTTGATGATAAGCTGCTTACCTTCGATGCGGGCGTGGAAGTCATTGACGATGACCTGCAGCTGGGCGATATTCATATCGGTCAGCAGCTGGCGACTGACGCGCCGCCTACCGTCCGGAAACGGAACTCCGATCTGAAACGCCGCCCGCCGTCAGCACCCGGCAGCGGCTCACAGATCGCCGCGCGGCACGATCTGGCCGTACTCCAAATGTCGATCAGGACTGACACATTTTTATGGACTGAGCAAATACGGTCTGAATACCGACAATATAAGCATATTAACGAATGGTTAGCTGACTAGAAATGATGACCTGCAACGCATAATGCAGCACATGTACTATTCGGTGCAGTCATGTGTCGATAGTCCGATACCTAGACACTAGACAGCAACCGATACGTTTGTGCATTCCAGACATCACATAATAGAGCATGTGCGGCCTAGTACAACCGCAATACCACACCTGGCAATGACACTGAACCTCAACTATTCCGCCACTATTTCAGTGAGTATTAGAAGATAAACTAGAACGTAACTGACGCGGAGCTTTTACTCGCTGATCTTGAACGTCTTGTGCATTGGTCGTCAACCTGGCATATTAATCTTAACGCTTCAAAATGTAAATATCTCTGCATCACTCTGAAACGCGTGCCCATTTTAACTCGGTATACCATTCATGGTGAGATTTTAGAGGCTGTTGACAGCATTAGGGACCTAGGAGTCGTGTTAGATAGGAAACTCACTTTACAAGCCCACGTAGAAAGTGTAGTCAAAAAGGCCAACCGGGCACTCGGTGTACTCTTCAGAACGTTCCAAAGCGGCCGAATGTACCAAGTATGACCGAAAGCCATCACGGCGGCAATACTGTCCAATGTCAGGTTCGTACTGGAGTTCGGTAGCGTGGTCGGGGTGGGAAGCCGCAGACTCGCATGGAATTGCATAGAACGAATTAAACATAAATTTTAATATGGGTTATCTGCGCACCTTTTGGGCTGCTACCTCAACTCCTCAATTACGTCGCCCTCTTTTGCATTTTTCTTTCTGTTCCCTGGGTGCAGAGGAGAACCCAGCCATGATTTGATGTTTTTGGCTCGAAGTTTCAGGGACCCAAATTGATTCGTGGTTTCCTTGCGATCGTGTTTGGCTTGCTGCTCCATTTCGACCGCACTCGGCAGTTTGCAATTTTGCTGTCCCATACGCGAGGTGGAGACCTGTGAGACGGACCTAATTCGTCGACTGCGAAGCAGATGCAAATAGGTTTTTTAACAGCTGTTTAACGGTGCTGAACTTTTTTCTGCGACTCGCTGTATTTTTTAAACGTAACGTGAAACAGCACGCTTGCGTGACCGAGAAGGAGTGCTGTAGTTTGAGCTGCATGGTGGTGCTTCTTATTTGTTCGTACAAATAAGAATCGCTCTGTACTCGTAGCTTCGGCTTATAGAGTCCCAACGAACACTGTTCAACAGCTCTCGCGCGACCTTGAAGATTTCGAGTGTCAGTTGCAGTTTATGCTCGCCCGCTTTCCTAGTGCGACGCTTTTGATCACTGGCGACTTTAACCACTGTCTGCTCAAGGCTAGGACCGGTAACAGCCCGCTGAGAGAGCTGTTTACTAACTACGGTTTGACAATCACCAATGTAAAGCAGGCCACGTACCGTCCTGCGGCTAGCTTGTTAGACGTGATTGCTACAACCGACGGACCTTGTTCGCGAGCGGGGTCACTCGATGTATTACGGCGGGCCACACGATTTTACACGAGTGTTGTTCGCACGTGATGATCGCACAGTGACTACAACCGGCTCTAACGTTTATCGACGCGCGATAGCGAAGGTAGACGGTCCAGTCTTCAACCATCAACTCTCCGAGACGGATTGGACGCCGGTGTACTACTCTCACCACGACGGATGCCAAGTGGCGTTGCTTTCAGCAGATCCTGACAGATCAGCTGGATGCCGTGGCCTCCACTGAGAAGAGTTCGGGAGAGGCAGCATGCGGCGCCCCCTGTCACGGCCTGAACAGCAGCTGCGCGGGCCCGCCGCGCGGCACTCAGCGCCGGCGACCGCGCCCAGTACAAACAGCTTGAACAGCCAGTGCCGCGCGGTGGCCGTGCGCAGGACGGCCAGGGCGCGGTATCGGAGGTTGAGATAGCGCGGGAGCCGGGAGGACTGTGGCGAGCGCTGCGGCCGGTGGTCGGGTCCAAGCAAACAATCAGTGCGAGAATACGAGTATTACTGCCCGACGCGCTTGAATCGAAGTAATTAATGTTTCTGTGGGGCCGACACGGCGCCAGTGTGTCGCCTCCTGTTGTTCTGTGCCTATCCTGGCTCCCTGCGTGTCATGTCAGCATTCGGTTTTGGTGTGCACCGGTAGACCATCGACTCGCTGTACGCCACGCTGTTATCCATGAAGCAATCTAACTGACTAGGAACGACGGCATTAGTTGTATGGCATGTTTGCAAAGGTTTTTCCCATGGTATTGGGACATGCTTACTTGATGTCGTCAACCACAGTCTGATCTCAGGCGTGGTCCCGTGCGGGAAGTGGAAGCACGCCCTGGTGACGCCCATCCCCAAGGGAAGGTGGCCACCTGTCCGTCTGACACGCGCTCGATCTCTTTACTTCCGGCTACATGAAAGCTCGTGGGAACGCATTGTTCAAACTCAACTCACAGGATACTTTGGACAAATAATCTCCTCTCCGAGCTCAACATGGCTACCGTAAACAACGTTCACGGAAACTGCGCCTCCATGTCCATAACTGACAGGCCTTCAAGCCATTGCACAGTGAAATTTATAATTTGGTTTTGCTGGAATGCTTTCAAAATGCTTTGATGTAGTGCCCCATGGCAAAATTGCTTCAAAAACTTTCCCTTTACGGTATCGAACACAAAATGGTTTACTAGCTATTTAGCTGATCACACTCAAAACAGGTTCGGATGCGTGTCGGGCGAGCCGGACATGACCGTGCTTTTCGCGCTCGCGAGATAAACAAACAATCGGTGTCTTTCAAGGCGGTGCGTTATCCTGCATCAATGTACATGTGTACGCCCAACGACCTCAGCTCAACGTCTCAAGATGACGTCACGATTTGTTCAGTTTGCTGACGATACACAGCTGTTGTTAGTGGCAAGAAGGGTGACGTGCAGCGCCTCACTACTGTTGGAGAAATTGCTTTAAACCGCATGTACAATGGTTTTGCGCAAACTCTATGAAAGTGACACAGCAAAGACGCAAATGAATCGTGCTAGGAACCCCCGCGATGTTACGCAGTCTCCTCCAGTAACCATATACCATTCTGTGGTACAGTCATCACTGAGTCCAAGAGTTTTGAAAATCTTGGGGTGTATGTCGACCGTCACTCAGCTATGAGTGCACATATTGACAGTGTGACCCCGAAAGTGCAACGGCATACTCATTGCACTGTCTCACGCTCGTCACGTGATTCCGCAAGCGACACTGAAGTGTATTGTGGAAGCGATCGCCATGTCTATTGTAAGGTATTGTCTGTCTCTGTATGGTTCGTGTGGCACCACCCAGCTCCGACGGGTGCAAAAAGTTTTCAACTTTTGTGCCCGCGTAGTAACAGGCAAGAGACGATATGACCATATTTCCGAAACACTTAAGCAGCTTCGATGCTCACTGCTGAGCAAACTAGTTGTGTACCACCACGGTGTGCGCTGTTGTGAAAGGGTTCTTTGTATCAGGCCAGCCCTGTATGTATCGCGAAACCATCGGGCCGAGAGCCCCTGCACTAGCGCCACGATCACGCACACGCCAGGCCAACCTATTCAGCTCCCGGGTATCCGCACTGAGACCGGCAGGAGGAGATTGTGCTACAGAAGGTGTAGCTCTCCTGAACATGTTTGGTTAGAGCCGGGCGAACCCAGCCTTCCGCCGCGGGTGTCAAGCGTGCCGTCATGAACGGAATGTGTGCAAAATGTAGATGAATGTTGTGGCTTTTGCCCTGTAACACTGAGTTTTAATGACTAGCACGTGATGAGTGAAAAGCCAATGATTGTATGGATCTTATTCGAATACATCGTATCATGTGTATAGATGTGATAGTATGTTGATAGTATGTGATAAGTATTGATTAAGTAATGTGATAGTATGTGATTAGTATGTGATTAGTTGTGATGTACTACCTGTTTTTAATTACTACTAGGTACTTTTATTTCATTTTACCTCACTTTTTTCCTGCACTTTTATCTATCTTAATGTATGTTTATTTTGTGCTGCATTGTATTTATCTCCTGTATTTCAATCTTATCAGACTTTGATCGTAAATGGGATACCTGCCCGTGATCAATTTGATGAATAAATAAAATAAATAATACTATGCGGTTCACACGGCACCTTTCCACGCTTTCCTTATTCCTTACCTTCTGGAAAGCGACGCGCACCACGTCTGAGATGGGGCTCTTGCGGCTCTGTCCCTCGATGTCCATCTGCATGCGTGCCATCTGCTTGGCCTGCGCCAGCGCGAGGCGCGCCTCCGTCTGCAGCTGCGCCTGGTGACGCACAAAGTCGGCCGTGCGCGCCGGCTCGCCAGACTCGCGCGCCACCGGCGGCGGCTGGCTGAACTTCGGCTGCGGCAGATGACCGTCAGATGGCGGGGCGCTCAGAGACGGGTGAGCTCGGGTCATCACAGAGAGCTATTTGTGGCAGGTGATAGTGATAGTAGCTTGGTTCATGGTTGAACCTTTTTTAGTGATAAAACTGTAATCAGGCATGGCTATTGATTATGCTTCTCTCACTTTTGAAAAAAGTTAACATGTGGCTGCAAAATATGTCACAGTAGAGACACCACAAATAAGATATGACGAGCGTGCCTAGAGCATCTCATCTTCAGAATCCTGCCTAGGGCAATATTTACCATTGCCACAAAATTAAAATAAATAAATAACTTGTGAATCAAATGACACCAGTATGCAACTACATAAGTCGCAACAAAGCCAAATGTTGCATAGTGCATACCTTTTCCCGTCATGATAGCAATCTACGAGCTCCACCCATTTCCACTCAATGGCCGCTCTTCAGCCCTCGCCGCCCGACTCAAGACCGCCCATTTTGGCGACCTACCCAGTCTTTCAGATCCACTGACAGGCTCTGGAAGGAGGCCAGCTCGGCTGACTTACCCAGTCATTCAGATCTACTGGCAGGCTCTGGAAGGAGGCCGGCTCGGGCTGCATCGCCCCTGAGATCCTCCGGGCCAGCAGACCGCCGCCGACGCCCAGCTCCTCCTCTTCGTCCTCCTCGTCTGAGGCCGTCTCGTTCATGAAGCAGATCTGCAGGTTCATGCCGCCCTGCAGCCGGGACTGCAGGCTCGGCTTGCGGCCGGGCCGCGCGCCGCCCAGGCCTGCCGAAGCTCCGGCGGCATCCTCAGACTCGGGGCCCATGGCCAGCTTCCGGCGGATCGTCTCCCGGTCATTGCGCCGCTGAAATGGAGAGAAGGCAGAGGTCAGTGGAGGCCAAGAGGTCAGAGGAGGTCGAGGGGCAGAGGTCAGTGGAGGTTGAGGGGAGAGGTCAGTGGAGGTTGAGGGGGAGAGGTCAGTGAAGGTCAAGGGGCAGAGGTTAGTGGAGGTCAAGGGGCAGAGGTCAGTGGAGGTCAAGAGGCAGAGGTCAAGAGGCAGAGGTCAGTGGAGGTCAAGGGGCAGAGGTCAGTGGAGGTCAGGGAGCAGATCTGCTCTATATCTCTGTCCAAGACCAGAGTGACCTGTGACTGATATATAGGTCAATGGTGGTCAGGGGCACAGGTCAGAGAGGTCACTGGTCAGTGGGTAGAGGATTCAGGATAGTGATGGTCACTCATCAGTAAATATTAATTGAACACTTCCAAAAAGTTGGTTTGGTTGTTATTCCTGCTTCAACACAGCCAATATTACATACTTGGCCATAAATTTTGGTTCATTTAAATGAATCACCAGAATGAAACATTTCTTGTATGCCAGTATAAAACCTGGGGACTTTGAAATCCAAGATAAAATTTGTAAATAAACAAGTAATGTATGACAAATTAGACAGGCACCTGTTGCAGATTCAACAATCAACATACCACAATTGGACATTCTACTAGGATATGGCATATGTATTCACACAATGCCATTCAAACTGTAAAACCTGGATACTATGATGGTGTGAAGTTATGTTGAAATTCAGAATCCAATTAACTTGCTACATGACCATAAATATAATTTCAGAATTTACCCCACATGATAACAAACCCAGCACTTGCAGCTATGCAAGGCAGTCTCTCAGTGAGAGATGGGAGGTCCATAGAAAACCCAACCTAGAACACAAATTGTCACAAAAGGCTGCAGACTGGTTATATATGCAGATGATTAGAATTCATCTGGCATGCAATGCGATCTGGGTGACCAGACCAGGACGCCAGTTACATGATGGATGCTCATGACTATTGGTCTGGCAATGTGCTCTCAGTGATCAGTCTCCACAACTTGTGCAAAAGCCCAGCTGATCATTTGGCATAGTCAGAATATGTGGTTGTGTTAGTGAATGTGGACATTATGTGATAGATAAGAAGAATGCCATGTGAGCAAAACTGTGATCATATTTGATAACTCAGATCATTATATTAGTGAGTTTATATCTTTTGCAAAAACAAATATGTTTAACCACAGAAACAATGCTTGTCAGATGCAACTAACTATATAATATGGGTCAGTTTCCATCCCCTTATATGGAAGAGACTGTCATCCCCAGGACTAGGTGTGGCAGAGTGGTGCACAGAAATTGAGAGTAGATATTTCAATATAAACAGGAAGGACAGAATAGACAATTTGCTACTAAGTTGCAGCAGTGCATAAGATTGCTTCCACCTAATGCCTAATGGTAACTCCCCTTCACCATCCTCCACTGGCCAAATCCCCTATACCTTAATTGACCACTTCACATTCTGTGACAAGATATCCAGGTAAAGGAAGCCTTATTAATGCTTAAATATTGTCAAGCGCATAAGCAGTAGTAGAGACATATGCAGTTGAAGGCTGACCAGTGACCACATACTACAGGGTTGAATATTAACACTAAGCCTTTGCATTTTCCTGGTTAAACACTATCTCTTACACATAGAATAATGACACCATAAAAAATAGGTCAATATCAACTCTGCTGACTTTGTTCAATAAAATCACAATTTAGTAAGTACATAGGTACCTACCTACCAATCAATGTCAACTATCAATAAAACAATCAATAAACAGAGTCATTGATATAAGATGTCTGAATGGTTTCCTCCAATGAAATGACATAACATAAAATATATCATGGACATTTTGCACAAAACTCACATAAAAGTTGTAATTTCTCATGTGGCGAAAACTCTTACGGACAACTTGGTGACGCTCTTCTTCCTCATTTGGAGTTATAACTTTGATGAACTTGTCCACAATGTTTTCAAGCTCTTCTTCAGTTGGTCCATCAACCACCTCAACTTTAGGCTCAATCGGCTCAGTTACAGCATTTTTCTTTGTCCCATCAGATGAAAAAGGCCAGATGCCTCCTCCCTTCTTGCTTTGTTCTTGTCTCCATGCATATACTGCTGGACTTGTGCTCCAAGCATTGAGATCATTTCTGAATCTTTGGGCAATATCTGCTGACACTGCACCGACCTTTGAAGTTTGAGATTTAAATGTAGATGCAAGAGAAGAAGAAATGTTTTGGGTTCCCTGCTTCAGTGAACCAAGGGAAACTTTGGCTGATTGCTCCTTTAAAGATGATACCAGACCATCCAATGCCATTGTGAAGGCAATCAGTTGTCTTCTGGGCAAACTTAAAACTGAAAAACTAGTCAATCAACATATTAAAAGACATTGAATATCACTCAAATGTACACAAATCACAATGACATCAAGGGCTAAGAAAAAATGTCTACAGGCGATCATAGAAAATCTCGAAAATCTAAAGTTTGTAACAGTTGCGCCATTACAACACTACTTTTTCAGAGTGGCAAGATTGAAGGGCGGAAAGGAATTTTCGTTCAGAAGTAAAGGAAAACGTCGCATCGGTCCCTCACTGTAAATTTGGGTCGCAATTTGATCAGATGTTTAGTCTGAGCAAGTAATTTGGATAATCAGACCACAGCCGCTTCATACACCATCCAAGTCAAGAGTAAAGTGGCTGGCAAGAGTCGGGATACGAGCCCTTTACAACTAAAAACTCCCGCCGTCCTGACAGTGACGCGCACTGTCAGGACGGCGAGAGTCGGATGTCGGATCACTCACTCTTTTTTATATATCTATACCTATTGCCCTTTTAGTTTTGCCCTATGAGCAAATTTGATTTTGTCCTGCGACGTGCCCCCCCCTCCGCCCTCTGAAAAATCCTGACTACGTGCCTGGGCGCCCTATACCTACCTATAGTCAGAATAGGGACGCTGAGTGCTCACGGGCTGTCCATCGCCGGGCGCCTGGCGGCGCCCGGCGACGGATAGCCCGTGGGGCGCCCTTCTGGCGTTCTGGCGGGGGAGGACCGCGGCCCCTGCGGCCACCCCCCGAATCCACCTCTGTTTGAAAGCGTGCTAACTGCCTCCCAGCGCCAAGCTATGTGCATTGTTCATACGTACCTACCAGGGCACTATATACTAGTATGTACCTACTAGTATGAACGCCTTCAGCGCAACAATATTTTTATCCATGACAAACAATAGCCTGGATTTCCCAGGAAGGTGACGATTCACTTCGGCATTTCATAATGGACAGGTGTGGTAAGGACAAGCACAATCCCCATCCACGGTAAAAATGACGTCACACGACACATGACTCGTCATCTGGTATGAGGCAGACAGTGCAGGTTTGCAAGAATAGTGCCCATAATAAACGTAGTTTCATTAGAAAATACATCACGGACGATGACTGTTCATCGCTTTCGTCATCATTTATGATCACATTGTCAATATTGCAAAAAATCGCATTATCGAAATGGTTAGTTAGTTCGTAATTCGTATCTCTAAACATACCTAATTATACAATTCATGCATAATTAAATATTAATACTAAGTGGGTACTGTAGGTAGAACTCAACTACAAACAAGAACCACAAAGCATGCATCGAAAATAATAGCAATAATTTGACTCGCTGTCCAAAACAAAGCGTCGTAGTAAAAAATCGTGGGAGTGAGGCCAGGGGCAACCCCATAACGCTTGTAGTTTAACCCTCGCACCGACGGGGGTCTGAGCCAACTTCGAACCGACGGGGGGGGGGCGGATAACCGCTCCCCCCCCAGAGATCTCCAAAACTACGCAACGTAGCGAGAAGCAGAAAACGGCGTGAGGTAGGCCGTGACGAGTTACTAGCGAAATACTTAGCTATTTTTTTATCGGGTCAATATTGAGGTCAACCAGCGGTTCAAAAAGGTCAAATTTTCCAATATTTTCGAGTAAATTGAGCACTGCTTCACATTATCCCGGGCTAGCTCAGTAGCTAACATAGCTAGGAGCAATCCGAAAAAAGCACTGCATTGCTCTTGAAAACACCACTTTCGCCAAATGTCTCAGATTTGAGATCGGTTCAATGGTTAGAGGCTCCAGAGGTCAGCGAGGTCAAAATGCTTAATTTTACTGAAAAAGTTTTTGTTAATAACTTCTAAGTTTTAAAGGTAGAGCAGTCATTTACCCCACGATAGTGGTTTCTCACATCCCGGCGCATAGAATCAATTCGTTTTGGTCTAGCTAGGTCCAAACTAAAAAAAATGACCTGACCCTGACCTGAGGTCATGTCAAGGTCAAGTAAATTTTAATGTTCTATCGATGGAGGTTGACAAGAGAAACAGAATGGTGCAACACCAATACTCTATCTTACGTAAACATGACGTTATTGTAGCAAAAACCAATATGAACCTTTTGGTAGCATTGGATTGACCTTAACGAGGTCCGGAAGAAAAATACAACTTGCAATAATTATACTCATACTTTGCTTCAGAATAGTGATTAGGATGAAAACTGAACCACATTTAGCCAGGTTGGTTCGATTGGTGCGCATTTCAATTTTCTCCCATAGACTTTATAATGGGAGGTCCTCAAAAATTGACATGACCTCAGGTCAACCGATATAAAAAATCAAAGATAAACGAACTGTAGACATCGAAGGCCTTTAATTACAACATGTGAGTTTCAAAACGTTTGGGTTCACCACTGTGGCCTTTCGCAAGATGTCAAACTTACAAAAACGTGACTTAGGTCAGGTCATTTTAATGTGACGCTGACAACGTGACCCTTGGAAAGTTAGGAAGTCATTTTTTTTATAAAGTGGTGCGGGCAATTGAATGCCCAAACAGCTATACAAATTTCGGCGAGCTAACGCGGCCGCCCGTTCTTTTTCCGCTAGTCGGAAAAACTGTGTGGGGGGGGGGGCGGATATCCGCCCCCCCGTCGGTGCGAGGGTTAAATCCTGAGAATTGGGGGGGGGAGGGACTCAAGCCGGAGCTATCCCGGTGGCGACGCTCCTGACGCAATGGAGCCAGTAGTTTTACGTCAGAAATGACAAATCCGACGAATTGGATTGCATGGAGACTTATGTACCCCACCATGGAGATGAACCGATTCAGTTCATTGCATTGCATCTCTTATCGATATTGATCTAGAAGCTTTGCGATTCAGATACTATAACAGCAATATAGTATGAATATCAATGACATCAAAACTTTGTATCAAAATGAAAATCCTGCATTAGATTAGAACCAACGTCTTAAAGACATGTAGAATATCTTAGTCTGAGATCGGTGATACGATCAACTCCAGATGACTTCGGCTCCCAGGCAGCCATAAGGGCGAATTACGTTTCAGGAAGGTTCTATCTCGTACCGGTGGGCCGAGATATCCGAGACTCTCGAGGTCCTCGTGCGTGTCGAACGTCAGCGTGTACAGGTCGCCCACGAAGCGCGAGTCCTTTTTGTAGTGCCGCTTGGTGAGGTTGCGCCGGTGCGCCAGCGGCGTGACGTCCGGCGACGGCTCCAGCATCTCGTCCAACATCGCCGGCGGCACCAACATCTCCTCCAGCATCGTTGCTTACAAGCCTTTATGCGCTACCAAATATGAATGGTTCGGTAGACGGATTTGTTTTACAGGCGTGTCCAGCCGCTCTGTTTCAGATAACTTCTCGGTGCATCTCACATATTGAATCGGAGCAAGGATAGAAGAATCGCGCTGGAGCAAGTTACACCGAATGACTTCTTCCTTAGACCGTGACTTCTTCACATCAGTGGCACCACAGCCGGATTCAACAGCCGGTCCATGGCTGAGTAGCAGTGTAGCGATGCAGCAGTGTAGCAGTGTAGCACCGTAGCACCGTAGCACCGTAGCACCGTAGCACTGTAGCACTACACTCACTGTCCGGCGGCGGGCCAGACTCAGACAATCACGAGTTCGATTCCTGGTCGATTTCCGACTTTGTCAGCTGATGCTCCGACCACCATATGCTCGTCACCGAGCTGTCCACAGCCGCGCCACCGCACAGCGCCACCACGAGTCACCACTGCCGTCACCACGAGTCACCACTGCCGTCACCACGTCACCAACGACGACTCGTATGAGACGGAGTCGGACCAGACACCGGCCGGTCTGACTGATGTCCAGTCCACTGTCCTGTCCACTGTCCACTACCCTGTCCAATGTCAGTCTGTCCAGTCCACTGTCCCGTCCACTGTCCCGTCCACTGTCCAGTCCACTGTCCCGTCCACAGTCCCGTCCACTGTCCCGTCCACTGTCCCGTCCACTGTCCCGTCCACTGTCCCGTCCACTCTCCGTCGTTAGCGCCACTCGCCTGCTACGGACCTGTCCGGACGGCGTCGCAACCCATTGTGAGCGCTCGTAGCCGTAACGGTTAGGTAAGCGAAAACCGTCACACAAGCTGATCACGGGAAACGCCGTCCGCACGGGCGTATCCAGGCGCGGTACCGGGGAGGCACTGGACCGCCACGTGAATCAGAGCACGGGCGTGCCAAGGCGGAGTGGAAGGAGGTCCGCTCCTGGCAGTAGTCAATATCCTGGCAGTCATTCAAACTGCATCAGTGCTCTGGTATTTCACGCAATGCACGCAATAATTATGTTTTTTTGTTATTCAGAAAAGAAAGCAAAATCGTCGGGTTGTGCAATACCTGTCATTCGACCACACGGAGAGCGGACACGTGTGATGAAAAGCGTGCCGCTGTTGATGGCACGAGTAACGCGCCTCGAGCACAGAGAAGGGGAGCCCTGGCAGAGCGGCACGGGGTCCCGATGGCGTCCGGACACGGGAGGGAGGGTGCCAGCCATATGCTACGGTGGACCGCTACGGCACTGGGAAAGAACCGAGCCGCGCGGCGTATCGTAATGGTACGGAGTCCGTGCCGGTGTCGGGAAAGGGTCGGTTGTTGAACGACGCGTGAGAGGTATCGACTGACCCAGAAAGTCGAGGTGTGCCTGTGCGTACGTGTAACGAGACGGTCTTAATGCTGAGCTTTACATCACCGAGAGGAGGCAGCAGAGGCACATCCGGCGCGTGACGCGGTAGCAAACCGAAAAAAGGAGGAAATCGGACCTAGGAGACAATGTGAAAAGCTTTGCATTCTAAACGTCACGAGCATGCTGTTATGGTGTCCGAAAATGTTAACAATCGCACACCGGTTGAACGCCGTGTTAAAACGGATGCTTTGGTGAATATATCAGTGAAATGTGAACG
>VOPJ01000842.1:0-30813 GCA_014673585.1 Semibalanus balanoides
AATGCTTCCTATTGCGAGGATACACATGATAGCAGCCCAATTCCTTCTGGATAACGTTATCATAGGCCATTATTAATGACCCAGGTCGAATTTGTGATCAGTGACCCCTACAGCCCTCATAGGCGGCTGTGGTTCTTCCAATGCCTTTTGGCTTATGGTTAGTCAGTCTGAAAGGCGGGGTAAACACGCAGCAGCTGGGCGACGAAATACGTACCTTCCTGCAGCAGCTGGGCGAGGAACTCGGACAGGTACGAGTCAGAGAGCAGCTCTGGCCCGGTCAGCAGCGAGTTCAGGTTGAACCACTGTCGGCCCAGACGGCGGATCGTGAACCAGTGTTCCCGGTAGTTACAGATGAACGCCTGCTGACCCTGCCGGGTGTCAGGGGAGTCCAGATCGTGACCGTGCTTGCCGGTTAGTTCAGATGAAGGCCTGCTGCCCCTGCCGCGGTGTCAGTGGGAGTAGATGTGACCACGTGCTGCCGGTAAGTTACAGCATGAACGCCTGCTGACCCCCTGCGGGTGTCAGTGGAGTCAGATCGTGACCAGTGCTGCCGGTAGTTACAGATGAACGCCTGCTGACCCCTGCCGGGTGTCAGTGGGAGTCAGCTGGCAGTCACTGGTACGCTGTCACCATACAATGGGCCACCGGCGGCAGATCATCTGAGCAGCAGAACAACTCACCGCCGCCTAGCACATGACACAATATGGTAACGTCATGCCGGAAAGCAGTCAACACTGGGTAAACGCAATGAGTACATGATGGGTCGGACAAATATAGTCAACCCCAAACGTCAGAATTATTTTGACACATGCTACCAAAAATGTGACCAGGATTTTCTACTTGGAAGTGTCTGAAGATATACAATAATTACTCTTATCAAAATCAGAACGTTCGTATGAATGTATGTGACGTCAGTTTTCTTTTGCTGCTCGGCAACAGCTAGAGCTGCGGTGACTAATTTTTACACCAAATCAAAAGTGTGCAACCATTGTGTGTTAAAGTTTGGAGCACGTGCGACGTCTGTTGCGCTCGTGACGTTCAGACGGGTGCATATTTGCGTTTTTTCTTTCTTTTTTAGCTGCGATCGCTGCCGTCAGAAAATGCGCATGCGGACAACTCAGAAAACGCTAGATTTTTACCCGAAACAGATTAACATTCGACGCGCAACTGTTTCATTTTCGGTACGATTTTAATTTTCGGTATTTGGTCAACCAAAATGCCTCCTATTCGGTATTGGATTGATATTAATCAGGAAATCTTTGGAAAATAACATCACTAGTTTATACTGGCCATTTGCTGACAGCCACGCGACACGCTGTCCCACTCGCTATAATTAGCGAGCTGTTTCCCGAGCCTGCCGGTAGAGGGCGCACTCTCTTGAGAATCTGGCCTCCGTAAATCGCACCCGCTATATTGCCAATAAAAGCGCTGCTGTTGCTGCCAAACTTCTAAAGGGTTCTGAGCTATTCGCTGCGAATTGTGTACATATTGCGGTAGGGGTAGAGTTAAGGGTAAAAGTAGATGCAGGGGTATAGGTAGGGTAGAGGTAGAGGTAAAGAAAAAGGGTGAAGGGATACGGGAACGGGATACGGCAATTGAACACGGTAAAGGGAACAGGAACGGGATACGGAATACGGGAATGGGAATGCAGGGCAGAATATGGAATAATGCGAACCCTCTAGTTACTCTGATTACAACCAAAACATTCGTATGTATGTGACACGTCAGTTCCCTTTGGCGAGCTGATGCACGGCAACGGCTACAGCTGCGGCGACGATTTGTTCACAGCGTCAAAATCAGACCTGTGCAACCATGGTATGTGTAACAGTTTGGAGCACGTGCGACGTCTGTTGCGCCCGTGAGGGGCGCATCTGTGCGTCTGTTTAGACTGCAGCCGCTGCTGTCAGGGCTGCGCGTGCAGGCGACTCAGAAAGCTGACTGAATTTGTGGACGGAACTTATCAGAACCTATTATACACATATGACGCATCAATAGCACACTGTTTTGATCTGTTCGCCAGCACGCAGCTAAAGAATGTAGATTGCTGAATAAATATGTTTTATATGTTGGCTTCGGGAAAAACATACCCTCTTTTCTGCAGTGCAGGCCATTTTAGCTGTGTATTTAAGTGTATTATAATTTACAGACATATTGCAACACGGAATGGACATAGAAAGCGTACAAGGATTGGAACTTCGGGACAATTCAATAAGTGGATTAAATAGGTAGTCACCTGCCAGTGAAACGAGAAAAGTACGTTTTAAATTGTGGTTTGGCCGCTAAGGCACAATATTAACATGAAATGTTTGACTAATCTATAGCTATATTGGCAATAGTGCCGCCACAGCAAAACTTTCTGGGTGAGATTATCCTTTGATCTTGAGGTATTTGCACAAGAATGATTGGCAGGTATGTGAAATGTATGGCTACAAAAACGTATACGTCAAAGACGACTATTGGTGAAGAACAAAGGGATCTGAAAGGCAACCAAATGCGTTATAAAAAGGCAGCCAAATGAGGGTGATCACGACTGACGGTGAGCACGAGTCACTGAGGGAGCACGACTGAGGAGAGGCCGCTGCTGAGTACCCACGTGAGGTTGGAGCGAGCGTGCGTGGCTCTGGGGTCAGAGCTGCTATACGGCACCAGGTCCAGCTCGAAGACCCGCAGCGCCGCCACGATCACCTGCACCGAGAAGAAGCCGCTGTCGTCCATGTTTTGCGAGCCCGCCTGGCGGCAGACACCGGAACCAATGTTATCGTCACTGGCCGCCACAGTAGCTGGCGCTACTGTCGCAAGCGCCGTGAAGGAAAATCGTTTCCTTACGGTGGGACAGCGGACATGCATACGACAAGGAATTGGGGCAACACCAGCAAATGATGGAATGACTTGTGAATAACATATAACTCACAACAGTGAACAGACCGTAATGTTTCGCACTCTAGTAAAATTACAATTATCATTGTTAGGGTAAATGTCGGTTACAATTTGTCTAGTGTCCATAAATGTAAGAACAAAATAAAGCATTTTACAGTTTGCATCATGATATATATGTGTGACAAACGTCAGATACTAAGACATTGCATTAAGTGTGCGATGTGCACGACCCCACCGAGTGCCGGTGCAGCAGACACTTTCGTCACTGACCTGGACAAACCTGCGGTACTCGTCACTGTCGACGCCCGCCTCTGCCATGCGGGCGTGTTCAGCCTCGTCCATCTGGCGCGCCAGGGTCGCCAGGTCGACGGCCGTGAAGTACGGCTCCTGCAGCAGCGCGTTCAGACAGTGCTGGGCGCATAGCGAACCCTCTTGCTGAAAACCGTCAGCAATGAATGAAAATCATCACCGAATGATGTCGCATAAAATGATCTGAACATTCGGACTAAAAGACACATTCGGAAGGATATGAGTTAATCAATTTCACACAACAAAAACGAACTCATTATTTCTTTTACGACAGCTTCGTCCTGTTGAAGCTCCAAGACGAGGAAAGCCGACTGAACCAGTCTGCTTAATACCAGACGAAATAAACGATCATTTCACCTCCATAGGCCTCCATAAGGACAGCGATCAGAGAGATGGGCAAACGCTGTGGCCGATTTCGGACGGTCGGGCTGCGTGCCTCTAAAGGCACGCCTACCGCCGGCATTAGACGCCTACCCGCACCTAACGCTGACGCAGTGACAATTAGGCCCGTGACGCTGGACCGGCTAAAACAGGCACTACTCTCGAGTCCAAGTAAGGAATCTCAAATTGACGGGATATACCATTGAAAATCGTCAACTTTCATTTCATATCATCGGACGTATTTTATTGAGAATCGTCCAGACCAAATTTGTGACAGAAACTGTACCATTCAGCTGGGAAAAGGCGGAAATTATACTGTCCTATAAAAGAGACGACCCTTTCGTTGCTTCAAATCGATAGTCCAATAATAAGGTCCCCAGTCTTGTACGGACTGTACGGTGGTGGAAAAACTTGGACATGACCAAGTGACTGCCTTTATGCAAGGAAAGTATCTTTTAGTGACGACCAAGTACCAACACGGGTTTAGAGAGAAACACTCCACTTGCACTGCCCTTTTAACCATCAGTGACCAAATTTTAAAAGGCATAGAGAGGTCCAAAATGTATTTAGTTACTGTAATCGACTTACGTCCATAGGCGGCTCGTAGTCCTCAAAGTATCTGAGGCTCAAGTCCAGCAGTTGCACCAGTTAGGACAGAGGACTGCAGCTGCCAGTTTAATTGCCGCACGCACGCACGCACGCACGCACGCACGCACGCACGCACGCACGCACGCACGCACGCTTGCACGCACGCTCGGTCGCACCCACGCACGCTCGCACGCACGCACGCACACGCACACTAGTAATTGAGCTGTTTAGTTACGCTAAGTTTGAGTGGCCATTGTCCACTCTCACCGCTGAGAGCACGGTAAATTGAGTCATTAAGTGTCCCCAGTCAGTGTCAGACCGTGGCTACGAAGTTGCATGTAGATTGTCAACCATGACAATGACATGTCACAATAACAACACTCACCTTCTCATGAAAAATTGAATCCATGATTCCTTATGGTTAAATGCATCACAAAGAGTGAAGTGTAGAGATGCAATGCTGCTTGTCACGAGTCAATATCCTCTGAAAATGCACAAAGCAAGTCAAGAAAGGCTCCACAAAATATGCAGTGCTGACATCATACCCGATCATTCAGGAAGTAGTTGATATCACCTGATTATGACTGACCATCACAATAGCAGGACATTCCAGTGCGGCAGGGGCATTCCACGGTAAGACAATCAGTGGGCGTCGTCCTACCATTGGTGATTTTCCTGAAAAGTTGTGCAAAGGGAATTTCCCGGGAGGGGAATTCATAGGTGGTGACAAAAAACACACACACACAGATACGGCATTACGCAATTTCGAAATGTGCGTGCGTGCGTGCGTGCATTCCGGTTTTTTAAACCTCATGAAAAAAATAGAAACAAAAATATGTAAAAAAAAACAAAATTTAGACATTTCGAGATTGCCATCTAAAAGAGCATTTAATTATCTACCGCTACCTGTTTTCGCTAATACTTTGCTACAACAAACAACTCTCCACAAGTGATTAACCATGCAAAGGTTTTGGGTCAAACCGCCCGACCATGCCCCCTAAAAGCGGTCATGTACCCCTTCCTAATGCATTTGTTTAGAAGAAGAAAAAATGCACCATTCGATGCGCAATGAAATGTTAGGAAAAATCACCAAGTTTACAGATTCTAGCTTGAATGATTAATGAACTGTACGCAAAAAACCCAAAAGGGGGCGATCCCCCCCCGACAGAAGTAGGGTTAAGTCTGATCAGGACGAAACCTAGTATTCGCTTGCAGCCATTAAGTCTGATCGGAACGAAACCTAAGATTCACTTGTAGACAGTAAATTAGATCAGAGACAAAGCATCACCCTACACCAGTGATGTCATCAAACCGGCTCCAATTCGCCCCTGTAGCTTCGTGGGAGAGCGCTGGACTTCTGACCTATCCAAGTAGTGGAAGCCCGCGTTTGAATCGCTTCAGCGCGCGCTATTTGCTGCTGACTGGGATGGCCTGCGGCCGGAGACAGCAGGCACACTCAAGGCTGGGTGACGTCAGTGAGCGGGGCGGACCGTGTCCAAGTATGTCTATTTGCGTCTGAGCAATTCTTTGACGACACAATGCATTGCATTGCGGCATGGGTGTGGGCGGCGGCATCAACTTATGAAGAGGAATACTGCACCTGACAAGGGCAGCTTTTCATGCTTCTCTAGAGGCGCTCTTTGGTGCCAAGTAGTGATGTAATTTTCCCAAAATTCCCTGACCAATACCAATCCAATACCGAACCGGATGCATTTTGGTTGACCAAATTCTGACCAATTTTGGTTAAAGCCAAAAATGTCCAAAATTTGACCGATTTGGAAAATGTAGGTGGTGGTGGAGTATGTAATATGTATATTGTATAATGCATACAATACATATTTCTAAATACCTCACGTAACTCTTGTGAGCAATACCTTATATCTTGATATACCTAATAATGATATGTTCTATTTAGTATGTATATTAATTGACTGAATTTTGAACAAATTAAGCATCAATTTGCTGGATAGAAATATGAATGTGTAAAAATGTGTCGAGAAAGTGAATCGTTTAAGATTAGGCTGACCGAAAAGTGACCAAAAATGTGTAAGCCAGACCGACCAATTACCAAATCGGTCACACAATTTTTTCGGCAACCAAAATTTGGGTTACCGATTGACACCACTATTGCCAGGGGGCATCAACATTTCATTGAGGGGCGGCATCATTTAACCCTCGCCCTGGTGTGGGGGGTCATTTTGCCCCCCCCCCTGAGTTTTTTCCCGGAATAGCGGGAAAACGGCGGCGCGCAGCGCCGCCAAATTTTGTACAGCTGTTTGAGCATCAATTGCCCACACTCACATATTGACCTGAAGTCAAAAATTTGACTTCAGGTCATCTCAGATCTAGTCACCAGGTCACGTCAAGTGACCTTGCCTTCCAAAAAAATTGTGATCGTGCCAAAGCCACAGTTTGTGTTTGAAACATTTGAAAAACTTGCATGATTTCATAAAATCGTAAACAGACTTGTAATGACTCATGTTTTTAGTCAACTCAAGTCTGACTCAACAGCCAAATGACTGACACGACTCTTGACTCAAGTTTTGTTTCAAACAGATGGAGTCGACTCGACTCTTGACTCAAGTCCCGCTTTTAAAAATTGAGTCAACTCAACTCATGACTCAAGTGCAGTTTTAAACCAAATTGTTCGATTCGACTCAAAAATACATTTGAGCTCGAATCATTTGACTCATCATACAAGTGCATTTATTACTAGTGCATGCTTGAGACGCGTTGGGGGGGGGGGTATGGGTCGAGTGTCAGAAAAATCGCATTCTATCTAGTGTAAATTGGTTTGCTCAGGTGAACAGCTATGTCCCTATTGGATTTCACTCACTCCCTCACTCCCTGTTGGTTTGAGTCGACTCAAGTCTGACTCACAATCGAAGAACTGACTCAACTCTTGACTCAACTCATGACTCATCCAAATATGTCTGACTCATGACTCATGAGTCAATTCATGACTCAACTCTGAGTCATTTACAAGTCTGATCGTAAGTACCTACAATTGGTGCATCTCGGATTTTTTGCATCGGTGACCTAAGGTCAGGTCAACTTCCTGACCTCTCCATTTATAAGTTGCTCAGTGATCTACACAAGGTCATCTGAGGTCGTCTGAGGTCATCAGCCATGATTTGCTAATAACTCTTGATAAAAAGAAGATAGAGACGACGAGCGAATGACACCACTGTGTTCGTCTCGTCTGACCGCGTCGCCCCATATGCAACATGACCTACCTTGGTCACCAAAATGACCTTGACATAGGTCAAATTTTTTTATGTTGACCTTACCAGGTCATACCAAGTATATGTTTTCGAAGCTGTCTTGACGAGAACAAACCGATGGTGTTAAATTGGCTCTATCGTTTTTAACGATAAAAAAAAAATCAGGAAAAATAAGTTTTACCCAAACTGCATTTTTTGAACCTTTTGATGAACCTCTGGAGCTATACTATTGTTTCTGAGCTCAATTTTGAGGTCGCCGCATCCGGTGCCATTACATTTTTATGAGCTTTGGATTACTTATTACTGTTTGTTCCTAACAATCAAAGTTCACAAGTTATACGAAGTTGTTCGAAGCAAGTTGAAAAAACTGTGAAATTTGACCTTTGATGACCTCTGGCGACCTCAATATTGACCTGAGCTTAAAGTGCTCTTTGAATTTATGGATGTCTATGTCAAGAGCTTTTGAACATTTTGTATATATATCTTTCTTTCCCTTTCAGTTCTTTAGTTACCCCCATGGCGAAGTTGTCTTGGAGGCCCACCTGGTTAATCGAGAGGCGCACTGCACCTGATAAGGGTGGCTTTTCATGCTCCAGGGGTGCTTTTAATGCCATGGGCAGCCCACTGATGAAATGCTTGTTAGACAAATTAGGCAGACACACCATATTTATGAAATGTAGAAAGTACTCATAAGTCATAAGGTGGATGAAGATTTCTGAATGAAAATTTTATAGACAAAGATAGCGCAAACAAATTATTTGTGGAAGAAAGGAAAATGTGTAGACAAAGAATGTCAGACAAATATTGTGGACAATATAATTGCGTAGACAAAAGTTTGTGTTGACATAAAGTTGAGGACAAACATTCGCAGACAAAGAAATAATAATAAAGGGTATGAAAAGATTCACAGCCTCGCAACTCACAATAAAAAACAAAGACTGAGAGCGGACATGTAATGGTAGCCTGCCCTTTGTGCTGTTTAGCTGCTCTGCATGCCATTTTAAACAGACAGGTTTCCGTTTGGCAGCGTTAAGTATAAGGACTACATAAACAATAGGTGCGTTCTGTGCAGCTGTTATATTTTATAAGTATGGTTTAGCCGAGGGCTGCATCACAGCTGTCTTAGCGTAACATTTATGGTTCAACTTCACAGGCCTTCGGCATAGTCACAGAATGGCTCCGTTACCCCAAATGGGGTCATGACCCACCGTTTGGGAACCACTGCATTAGATAGACAATGTCACATATAGTGGTTGATAGGTTCTCGACATGATCCGAACACTATCAGTTCAAATAATATAAATAATTCGAAAAAATGTCATTGCACCCAGTGTACCCACCTCCCCCGCGCGCCACCTTTCCCACCGCCAATTTCGCCGCCACGATTGTTTATCTCAAGGTCTGTATAAATAAGGTTGCACCGTCTGAAAAAAAAAATCACGTGACCAGTGTGAAGTCAAGCCCAAACGCACGTGCAATCTCTCCCGGAGCACTTCCGCTTTTTGGCGCGTTCTGAAACTCCCGATGACTAAGCATCACGAGTCGGGGGAAGTGTAATTATAATTTTTAAACAAAGTATATACCAGACTGTTCAGACAAAAGCATACATAGAAAAACGTGCACAATGAATTGGAGTTTTTTATAACACATTTTGTTTTGTTTTTAACCTTCATATTTTCCAGTAGCACTAGAATCATGTTATTTTAGCTTATTCTGGATGACTTAAGTGCGATTGTTTTTTCAGAGATCTCTACAAGGTCATCTGAGGTCATCTGAGGTCAACAGCAATGATTTGCTAATAACTCTTGATAGAATAAAGATAGAGACGAGAGGACGAAACCACTGTATTTGTATCATCTGGCCGCGTCGTCCCATATGCAACATGACCTATCTGGGTCACCAAATGACCTTGACCTGAGGTCAAATTTTGAAGTTGACCTTATGAGGTCATCATGTATATGTTTCAAAACTTATTGACGAGAGAAACACGATAGTGTTAAAATAAATTATCTATCATGTTTAGATAAAATGCTATTCAGGAAAACATATTTTACAAAAAAAAATGTTTTTTTACATTTGATGACCTCTGGAGCCTAAACTATTGATCTGAGCTCAAATTTGAGGACCTGGTGCGATTTAAAATTGCAATAGCCATCTAATGCTTCTTAAAATCTTTTGCTCCTAGCTATCATAGTTTCCGAGATAACTGGGGGTATCTGGAGCTATGTCCTAAATCTGGAAAATCTGACCTTCGATGACCTCTGGTGACCCTTATTTTTATCTGAGAAAATTTGTCACCGAAATAGTTTCCAAATATCTTTTGACGAGCTCTCGAATGGTATTTTTGGTTTATGTATAGGTCCCATAAAAGCCGAGTTAGAAGGGGGTGTCGAAACACACACACACACACACACACACACACCGGCCCGAGGAAGGTGGCGCTGAGCACCGGCCCGGCGCGGGTTAAGATAAATCAATTTCAAGTTTTTAGCTATCCCAGCCAACAATTAACTTGGGCATTGATCGGGCAAAATGGTTTAATCCCATTCTGCCCGATCAGTGCCCAAGTTAATTGCTGGCAGGGAATATGACCTAACCTTGACGTTATTTGATGTCGGGTTGTAAAAATGGTTGCTATTTATGCTAATAACTTGCTTGGCCTCTAGCAATTTCAAGGGCATTTTGTGACGCTGGTTTCAAATTTTGCATGCCATTTTACAAAAGTATGTTCCAAATTAGTGTTGGTCAAATCGGTAACCAAAATTTTGGTTATGAAAAAAATTGTGGTGACCGGATTCGGAATCGGTCGGTCAGGCTTAATAAATATTTGGACATTTTGCGGGTTAGCTTACTCTTAATTTTTTTTGTTTTTAATAATTCACTTAATTTCAAATTTGGTTTTCTGACAAGCAAAATCGTATTTTTGATCGTGGTCCTAGTCGAGGTATTTCACTTAACCTGGAAGGTCCCGTTGACCTAACCTAAAAATGGATACCTGTTAGATTCCTGCATATACGGGGCAACATGCTGTTTTTTACCCGCGTTTGCTCTATTGCTTGGTTTGCTTGGTTTTTGGTCTTTTTTAAGACCCCCCCCCCGTAGGCGGAAGGTGAGAAAAGCTCCCGTAGGGCGAGGGTTAAAGCTTCTCAAGTTGTATTAAATATTTTCACGTAGCCTTTACCATGTGTTAGTTTACAACGAAATTATTCGTGATACCTCTGCATAATCAGTGCAGTGAAACGGGAGTTATACCTGAAACCCATGCAAGTATTCATTTTTCACGAACACGGTGAAAGCGAATGAAGACGGGTTTTGGCCCATCTGTAAGACTACGTTCGTTCGAACGCTTCGCGTTCTCACTCACTCCGTCTGAAAAACTTTATGAAGGAAAAAAACACTGCTTCGCAGATATTCCATTCGTCATAAGATGGAACAAAGGCGTTATTACTTATCATATGTAGATGGTGTGCTTAATCCGATGCCTGCTTGTTACTGGGCTGACTGGGTACTGGGTAAAACCTTTTTCTAAACCTATATCAAGTAACCTAATAACGGAAAGCATTGGGGGGGCCGAGCTAGCATCATTTGGGGGGGGGGCGAACTCAGCATTGGGGGGCTGAGGGCCCACCCAAAAGTGTATAAATCGACATCTAGCCAGACTGGTTATTGAGTTGACTCTAATTGAATCGATTGGAATTATTCAATCAGAATCCTTTGAATAAAAGAAGAACCGATTCTCCACCAGATTTTTTTGATTCGTGAATCATGACTGAATCGAAGCCAGCATAGAAACAAGTAACAACGCTGATTGAATCAAACAGACTGCGCAAAGCTATTTCATTTGTGAATCAAACGTGATTTGATCATGTTTTCTTAAATCGAAAATAATCATTTTTCAAAATGGTTATCCAAGAATCAAACGATGACTGACTGAATCATTCATATTCAAAATGAATCGTTATTGAACCCTTCCCAAAAAGTTTAATCAATAACCTGTCTGCTGTGAATGGCTGTTAATTTAAGTATCCAGTATAAGGCAAGTTTTCTGAATTTTAGAATGGTTCATGGCATGTGCGTTGTGCATGTGGTTTAGTGGTGACTTGACCAGATCAATGCATTTTTTATGGAATTGTTTTAAGACCTTACATTTTTCAAGTTTCTTAAAGTAGTCGAGGATATTTAAATTTTCATCATAGTCTAAAAAATATAATTAAAATGGTCTAGGTGTCGCCATTCGAAGTGCACCTGGCGAACGGGCGGCGGTTTCGGCCCATCTGGAGGAGGCGCCGGCCAGTCTGACACCCCCCCCCTCCCCCCCGCCCCGCGCGAACGCTGCACCACCATCTCACGATCAATGGTGACTGGTCAGTCGGTCGGCTCAGCTCGCTCGCCGGCACACCGCCCTCCCATGACGCGTTCGTGCCCGCCGGCCAGATCCTGCTCACCGCCTGCGGGCTCAGAGGTGCACCGCGACGCCAGCGCCGCCTACCAGCGCCGCCTGCCAGCCGCTCAGCTCGGAAGCCGGCCTCCGTCGGATTTTAGGACCGTAACCTCTTGCATTAGGCTAACTATTTACTGGGACGTAGAATGTATTTATATTTTAAGCCTATCCACAAGTGGCAGGGGTGGAACTTTATATCTCTTGGGGAGGGTCCGAGCCCTTCCCCCCCCCCCAATGATATAAATAAATTATAACATTAGGCCTATGGCATTGCATGGTAAGAACTGAGTTAAAATCTATCAAATTAACATTAGGCCTCCCCCCGAGCGATTTAATAATGTTCCGCTTGTGACAAGTGGCTTTTCATATCTGGGCTCCTTACATCTTCATCATTACAATACAATATAGCAATCAATACAATACAGCATTCAATGATTCAGGTGATTAAAAATGGCATTCCACTACTCAAAGAACGCTGGGACAGTTTTCACCGTCGTAACGTACCAAATGGCACGTTTGAAAGCCGCAACTGAGGTACCTGGTAGCATTTTTCGACAGTCTTTTCCATGTCACAGCCGCGCGGTAGCGGAGCGACCTCAGGCCTATGTTATACCGTTTTGTACTGGAAAAGCGGTCTCTCGGCCAGTCACGGACAAACGGTGCATCGCATGTTGAAAACCCTAGCTCTGTCCACTAGCCTAGCTGTCCAAGGAGATCGTAACAAATCTCCAGCCACCTCCGATTGCTGCAAATGTTACTTTTGGACAATTGTATGCACCATATTTGCCAAACGTAGCCTCTGACCGGGACGCATATTTCCCAAGTGTATACAGCTAGCGGTAATAGTAGTAAAGTAATCTTGGGTAATAGCAACCACTTAGAGATACATAAGTGAGTCAAAAATATAGATAATACTTTGATTTTTTCGGAGGGCATCGTTCGTACTTGATTCTCTTATATATCTTCCAGCTTTTGAATATGCTTGAAAAGTTTGATTTTTGGAAATTGTTTTGGAAATTCTTTTGAAAATTATTTTTTCTTCCAAAAACATAATTTGCAAATGTATTAAAAACGGGAGTCGTATTGGAGAACGAAGTATGGATGATGCCTCCCCAAAAAAGCAAAGCAATACCTATATTTTTTACTGACTTATGTCTCTCTAAGTGGCTGCTATTACCACCAGCTGTATACACTTGGGAAATATGCGACCGGGACTGGGCGCCGGCCCGGTTCGGCCAACTTCGAGGCTGTACACAATGTGACGTCAGAGGCAACTGCGCGGCCGCCGCCGATCGGCTGGCCGGACAGGGTCAGGTCATGACCGGTGGCGGCCGCGCCGTGACCTCTGACGTCACATTGTGTACAGACTCGAAGTTGGCCGAGCCGGGCCGGCCCCCAGTAAAGTGTGTGTGTGTTTTTTACACGTGTTTTTGCAAATCAATTTACTCTCATGCTGCCCCGGTACCATTGCGGATTCTAAGCAAATGTATTTTTTAGTTTTCTCAGTTTCGATCGATTGGTGCCGATTCAGCCGAGCACCTTTTTTAACGCCGCGCCTCCCATAAACAGTGAGTTCCAGCGCCGGCCGCTAGATGGCACTATCGGATCCAATCTAGGGAATGATGGCTATCGTTTTGAATCTTAATTTTAAAACCAGCATATTTTGGGAAAAATGTTTCGCAACATTGGAAACCATGAATGATGGTGGTTTTAAGCTAAAGTGGACAGGACAAAGCATTGCGTTGCCGGCTTGACTAGTTTTGTATCGTGGCGAAAGGAAAACGCTTTAGTTGGAAAGCCAGTAGCTCAGCCGAAAATGATGATATTGGGACGATATTGGGATGTTTTCAGCATCTACGTGCACTCTTGTAATGTCAATATCAAGGCTCAAGCCATGTTTATTTGATACCATTTGATGCATATTACACCTCGGTAGAACATTTAATTATAGGTATGCTCATAAAAGGACAACTAATTTGACGTCAAACTTTTGCCGGCCATCATTTTTTTGCATAGGCTGCACATATTAAAAACGCCTCAAATTAAAAACCCTTAAGTGAAAACAATGTTTTGAAGAACATCTGGATGGGCAAGATTGGGAAGAGTCGAGTTATGGGCGTTTTACCATAAGCGTCATGGCGACTGGCGAGTTTCAGGCGGCGCGCGATGTCCCGGGCGACCCAACGCACCCGGTACTGGGCCTGCGTGGTGGTCGTGGAGGAACATAGATCGACACTTCGTCCACTTATGTGCTCTGCACACGCTAGCCCCCCCGCTACCCCCAGAAACGTGCCAGCATCTTATCAGGCGTCCAAGTTCCTCGCACCGCCACGCACGGTCCAGTACCCGGGTGCATCGGGTCGACCGGATCGTCGCGCGCCACCCGAAACGCACGATATGGGTTGGGAAAACCGCACGTAACTTGGTTCTACCTAGCCTTGTCCATCTTGATGTTCTTGAAACATTTTATTTACACTTATAGGTTTCTACTTTAAGGTGTTCTTAATGTGTGTGGCCTAAGCAAGGGCGGATCCAGCCGGCCGTTTTTTTGGGGGGGGCAAACAGTTTTGGGCGAACCATACCTACCCCCAATTTCGAATTTCTCCCCGGATTTGGGCCACTTTATTTTGCAACCTCAGGGTTTTAAATGATTTTTTCGACCTTTTGGGATATTGCAAAATGTCAGCTTGCAGTTTGTATTGTTCCGACACTGCCTTACACTGAGCAAAACTATGTCAATTGTCAGCAGTACCAGGGCGTCGCCGGATATTTTTTACGCCTCGCCAGAACGACTCACACCCCTAAAATGACGAAACATCCACCTCATTTTGATGCAATTATTCAATCCTTGCACGCACCTTTGTCATCGTGGCCACTCTTTCATCGCTTCATCTCTCTTTAGCGCCGCGAAGAGCGCGAAATTTTTCCGCGCTTTGCTGATAAACCACCACGACAATAGGCCGGTAGGGCTTTATCAAGAATCAGAGCTAAAACCATGCTAGTATTTCAATTCCACCGTTTACAACGAACCGAAGACGATAGCGATGGCTTCGTTATGACGACATGGCCACTGATGTGACGCCGCGAAGCAGTGTGAAAATGTAAATTTTAGGTCGTGGAATTATTTTTTAATACTGGAACCAGACCGTGAGTGGAGCCAGGCCTCGGTTACCCCTATTCCTGGTTGCACATCTCGGTATGATGAAAATATTTAACCCTACTATTCCCTGTGGGGGGCAGATTCTGCCCCCCGGTAGTTTTTCGCCAGCCACTTCTGAATCGTTACGTTTATCGTCTTGAAACTTTCGGAATTTTCCTCAATATGAATGACGCGTGTTCTGTGAAAATTTTGAAAAAATCGGCCCAGCAGAGGGGCTCCAGGGTCCAATGTTTTTGGGAGGTCGTTTCGAATGCGAGTGTGCGGCGCATACTTCCTTCGTAGTTTGCGGTGGAACAAAAGCGTCAGAAACTAAGTCAATGCTTTGTAAATCATATATAATAGGATTATACATATTTTTGGGCAGAGGCAAACTCAGGTACATAAAATGGGAGGGGATATTTCCGTCAATTTAGGCCCAACATCAAATAAGCAAGATGATAAAAGGCGTTCCGCACATGGTGCCCCCCACATTGTTTACCTGAATCCGCCCTATGCCACATCCTGGCTTACACTTCTCCACACACTTCACAGAACGCACCATGCTCCACGTTTCCGGAACGTTCGAACACTAAGGAAAGCACATATTTTTTATCAAAAAAGATCCCCCCACCCATTTTTTCATAACTGAGTACGCCATGATTTTTTTCATTCTCTCTGCTCTCTGGTCCTCCTTCACAACATTGAAAGAGTATGACATTGGAAGCAACAAAACGTTTTTTGCATGGAATCGGCGGAATCACTGGCCACAATGACCTTTCAAACACAGAAGAATTTTCGTATTTTTTTTGGCCTCCCTGGCCCCATTTTTGAACAAAAGAGCAATTTGCGGGGTCAAAAGAAAGATTTTGTCAACGAAGAATCAATGGTGTTTGTCCCATCAAATCGGCCCGCAGCGGTTCCTCAGATCTCCTGGGGGGCAGAATCTCGCCGCCCCCCACGCAGGGTTTAAGTACATTCTGGCGCCGCAGGGCATAGGGTAAATAAAGGTAGGTTTGTCATACTACATATTCTTTCGGATAACGTAAAATCCGATGACGTAGCAGTTCAGCCTCATGGGTAGCATCATGATAATAATAACTGTTTACATATGTATCGAGCTGTAACAAACAACTAATAGCAGTGCAAATGGTTTGAAAACAACAAGAGGCAGAACGACTTTTCCGCACATAAATGGTCCCTGCGGATCTGGGGGAGCCTGGGGAGAGATGGCTCCGGGAAGATGGTCCCTGGCCTGGTCCACTGTTTCAGCTCTTCAGTCCCAGCAAGTGGGGCACCATTGGAGCAGCTTCCGGGTGCCAATGTCCGATCTTTGCGTTCGCGTCCTCCTTTTTCGCAACCTCAGCAGACTAGTCTCAACATGCACGCCCCCGCTTGAAAAAATTAATATTTTCTTGAAGGGGTGGCCTCGGTCTGCCAGGCAATTACCGAAGAAGAGCCTATGGTCCAGAAATGTATGTTATTCCTTCTCCCTCTTCTCCATTCTTATACTAGCAATCTTGGGGAACTTGCGGCCATGCCGCGAAGCAGGCGCGATTTTTTTTTTTTTTTTTTTTTTTTTTTTGCTGCGGACAGCTGAATTTTGACTGCTGCAAAGACAATTTTTACGATAAATTGTTAATTTTTCTCCCCCGCTTGGGGGAAACATTATTTGACCCCCTTGAACGGTCTTGGCGGGCATGGCCCCGTTGCCCCCCCCCCCCTGGATCCGCCTTTGAGCCTACGCACATTTTTGACGGCCGACACAAGTATGAGACCGTCAAATTAGTTATCTTTTTATATGCATCTGCGCTATATGTATCAAATGGTGTACAATAAAAACCGTGTTATTAAAAGAGTGTTCATGATACTGAAGCCATCCATGACTATTGACTATATCCCAGTATCATCATTTTCGACCGAGATACCGGTTATAAAACTTGAGCGTTTTCCTATCGCCACGATGCAAAACAAGTCGAGGCTCGAGCAGACAACGCAATACTTTGTGCCGGAGCTTCCCGACAGCTTTAAACCATCATCATCCATTATTTCCGATGTTTTGAAGCATTCTTTTGCCAAGTGTGTTGGGTTTAAAATAAAGATTCAAAAGGATAGCCAGCATTCCCTACATTGCATTCGATATATGGCGGCCGGCGCTGGAACACACTGGTTGTGGCCTTGTGGGAGGCGCGGCGTGGTAACACACTGGTGTGGGAGGCGCGGCGTAAGAAATAGTGCACGGCCAGGGACGTAGCCAAGGGGGGGGGCTCGGGGGCCATTCCCCCTCCCCCGAGCAAAACAAATTCACACTAGATAGATTGGGATTCTCTGACGACCTGACTCTAACCCCTCCCCGTTGGAACCTCGTCCAGGGGGCAATCCATCTCATCCATGGCCCCCCAAGACCGTTCAAGTGAGGCCAAACTATGTTTTGCCCTCCCAAAACGGGGGAGAAAAGTTAACAATTTATCGTAAACATTGCCTTTGCAGCAGTCCAAGTTCAGCTTTCAACAGCAAAAAATAAAAATTTCGCGCCGCTTCGCGGCATGACACACGTTTCCCAATTGCTTATACAAATTATTGTAAAATTGCCTTTGCAGAAGTTATAATCCGGCTATCCACAGCTAAAAGTGGAAAATGTCGTTATGCTTCGCGGCATGACACAAGTTTCCCACATGCGATTTGGATGGGGTCTTCACCATTCGATCTGTCGTGGTCTAAAGGCTGAAACACAGCACTCGCGGGCAAATCGCGTCTCGCAAGCAATGCGTCTTGCGCCTGGGCCGTCTCGCTCGAAAATCTCGTCTCGCTCGCAAATTGTGCCGAAAAGTTGCCTCGCGCGCGAGATAGAGACCCGCGATTCAGGAGCGAGATCTTGCCGCGAGTCATTCAGATACAGATACAGATCGTGTATTAGGAGCCTCCACTAGCGTGGGTTCTTTGGCGTCCACGTCAATTGTACAAGTAAAGGACGCTCTACAAGTAAAGGATACAATGCATGACAGTAAAATCAGATTACAAAGCAAAAGCATTGTACAAGTAAAAGGCGCTCTGATACAATGCATGACAGTAAAATCAGATTAAAACCAAAAACACAGCAACAGTTAACTAAAAATACGCGTCATCCATTACCCTAGTGTTCCCCGCACGTTGTTCCAAGCAGAAAATGGCAGCGATACGTGGAAGCTGCGTCGCGCGAACTGGTCGCTAACTCTCGGCAGCTGCCAGTGACACTCGCTACTGCTGCGTGTTTGGCGCACAGACAACCTCGCTACGGTGAGCAGCCGGCAGAGTCCGCCAGAGTCGCAGCGGCGTGCGAGACGCGAGCGAGACACGAGCAGAAAAGTGCTGGCGTGTATTTCAATAGGAGTTAGCGAGACGCGATTTGCGCGTGAAGGGCGCTGGTTTCAGCCTTAAAAGGGAATAGTTCACCTTTAACTGGGGTTTTTGAGTTGAGATAGCCAAGTTTGTGGCGCATACTCGAAAATGACTTGTAACTTTCACATTTCAAAGAAACCTCCTTAATTATTTCCAATATTCAGTCCTAAGAAGTCGGGATCGGTTTACCGTAACTCCAGTCGCTGATTGGCTGATTTGGCTGATATGACTATGATTATACGTAGAGATGAACGTAAGAACTTTGGAAAGTGTTTTGATAGAAACGCATAGTGCTGGACTGGACAAGAACATATTGTTTCAGTACCTCATTTCCCTGGATTACCTGGATTGCAAAAATAAACTTTGTGAGGATTTTATAGTGATTTTGATGCTTAAATCGTCTATAAAACGTTATTCTCAGCAACATTCTCAGCGAATTATTCAGACGTACTAGTCTTACAGATGGGCTGAAATCCGTCTTCATCTTGATTGCTTCCTTGCGTGCATGGGTTTCAGGAATAATTCCAGTTTCGCACTGATTATGCAAAAGAATACACTGATAATTTGTCTTAAATGAATACATGGCATAGGCTAAGTTGAAATATTTAGCATGACTAACTAAACACAACTTTCAACGTCCATAGATGAACCACGGAAACTTCTTCGTGGATAAACACAAATAACGGCAAAGAATATTTGTATTCTTTGCCAGTTTGTTTATCTAATATGCTCGTAATTAATGGTGTATCCCGTCGGCGTATTATGCAAATAGATAAATGAATAAGCAACGTGAATTGACTACGAATTAATTCTCCGTGGTTCTAAAAGCGTTGGCATTTCACGCACCTTCAACAAGTTATTAAAGGCAAGTAAACTGTCTTGTATGCGCCACGATCCCTCCAAATCGATGACGTTTTGATGACAATACCGTGCTTCTAAGCAAGCTGACTTAAGCATTACTTAGAGGAAAAAAATATGAATTATCACAAATAATCTGAACATTTTAATTTGCTTTTCCGCTAAATATATATTTTTATGACTTACTAGTATCATGATAACTAATTTCTAGCTTCTCTTCATCATTTCTGAGCTTTTTCTCGTTTTTTGCAAGGTGAACAAGGTTTTTTTCAACCTTTAAGACCGTGCCGTGAAATAAAATTGGAAAATTAATCAAATTAAATGTCTTGCAGAGGCTCTCCTTGGCGGTAATTGCTGGCCCTTAATAAAATATTAACTTTCAAGCGGGCTACATGTTAAGCTAGTCTGATGAGTTCCGAAAAAACGCGACGCGAACGCAAAGACGCGGACATCGGCACCCGGAAGCTGCTCCAACTTGCTGGACCGAAGAGCTAACAGTGAGACCAGGCCAGGACCATCTCCCGAAGTCATCTTTCCCAGGCTCCTCCAGATCCACAGGCAGGGACCATTTATGTGCGGAAAAGTCGTTCTGCCTCTTGCTGCTTTCAAACCATTTGCACTGCTACCACTCCAGTTTTTTGTTACAGTTCGGTACATAATACATATGTATACACTATACAGTTATTATAATCATATTTACTATTGAGCGCTGACTACCACCGGTCATCGTGATTTACTATCCGAAGAATATGTATATGAAGAACTGCCTTTAGGTATTTCAATATTTTGCATCATACCGAGATGTGCAACCAGCCCTAGGGGTTACCTGAGGCTTGGTTCCACTCACGGTCTGGTTCCAGTATTTAAAAAATCCCCGACCTATTTTGTCACGCCGCTTCGTGGCGTCACATCGGTGCCCATCGTCTTTGGTTCGTTGTAACGCTGAATTGAATGAATACGGCATGTTAAGCTTATTATTCATTATTAGGCCCACTGCCTATGTTTATGGGATTGAGCAGGCAAAGCCGTACAAATTTCGCGCCACTTCGCGACAATGAATAAGTATGTAATAAAGTATGAAAATCCACATAAAAAAATGATGCAAAGAACTAAATACAAGCATAAATGTATGGTACATTTTTCGTCATTTCAGCCGACCCCCCACTAAAAAATATCGGTGACGCCCCTGGGCACAGCAGACAATTGACATAGTTTTGCTCAGTGTAAGGCAATGTCGGAGCAACAAAAACAGTTAGCTAACATTTTTATATATCCTAATAGGTCGACAAAAAAATATAATAAAAAATCGTAAGAAATCCTGAGGCTGCAAAATAAAGTGTCCCGAATCTGGGGAGAGATTTCGAATTGGGGTATAAGGTTCCTATAAATGGGTTTGCTCCCCCCAAAAAAAAGGAAGCTGGATCCGCCCTGCAGTCGGTCAGCAGCCAATATGCTTGAGGAGCAAAACTGGATTTTTTCCTCGACGTGCCCCTGAGAACAATTCTGGCTACGTGCCTGTGCACGGCTGAAACAGCGCTAATCGATCCAAACTGAGAAAACTAAAAAAAAATGCTTAGAATCCGCAATGGTACCGGGGCAGCATGAGAGCAAATTTATTTTCAAAAACACGTGTTAAAAGCACTCTAGCCCCCAGTCACGGTCAGAGGCTGCATATGGCAAATATGGTGCATACAATTGTCCAAGAGTACTATTTATAACAATCGGAGGTGGCTGCAAATTTGTCACGATCTCCTTGGATAGCTAGGCTAGTAGACAGAGTTAAGTTTTCTAACATGCGATGCACCGTTTGTCCGTGACTGGCCGAGAGCCCGCTCCGTAAGCCGGGTCAGCGGCGCGCAGTGCTCAGCCCGCGTGTCGCGAGGGGCATTCCTGTCTGCAATGAGGCGCGGCGGGAGTGCCGCTTAAGTGACCAGAGACTTATAAATGGGTGCAAACCAAGCCAAGCCTAGCCAAAGCATGAACAACAACCCAGACTCAGACCAGACCATCGAAATTCATAATTTTGATACCTCATGCCATTTGGGCCCTTAATATGGGAATAGTTCATCTTGGAAGAATAAAAAAATAACTCAGAAGATGAGAAGAGAAAACAAGAATTAAGTATCTATATTATAGTAAGTCATAAGAAAGCTATATTTACGCGAAACACAGCATTTAAATGTCAATATTTGGTATCAATTCATATTTTTTCCGTCCTAAGTCATGCGAAGGTCACTTGCTTAGAAGCACGTATGTCAATCAAAACTGTCATTGATTTGAGGAGGGATCGTGTGCGCATACAAGATCAGTACTGTGCCTAATAAATTGTGGTAGGTGCTGTGAAAATGAACGCTTTAGAACACGGAGATATCGAGTCACATCACGTGCTTATTCAATGTTGATTTATTTGGCATAGATGCGCGAAGTCGATTAAAAGACGGCAGAGAATACAAAATGAATTTTTGCCGTTATTTGTGTTTATCCAGAAGATGGTCGTGGTTATCTGAATCTATGGACGTTGAAGTTGCGGTTAAATATTCAACTTAAGGTATACATTGTATTATTTTACGGTATATCAGTGTATTCCTTATTGTATAATCAGTGCCAGTGAGAACGGGGTTTTTCCTGAACCCATGCACGCCAGAAAGCAAGAAGCTGAAGACGGATTTCGCCCATGCTGTAACTAGGTGTTGAATGAACTTCGGCTGAGGAAGTTGCTGAGAATAACGCTTTATAGAAGATTTAAGCATCCAAAATCACGATAAATCTCACAAAGTTTATTCTTGATCTCAGGGAATGGGTATGAAACACATATGTCTTGTCCAGATCGCACTATGCGTTTCTAGTCAAACTTTGCCCAAAGCCTTACGTCATTTATACGTAATGCCGATGCGTCATATTAGCAAATCATCAGCAATCGAGCGATTGGAGTTACCGGTAACTGGTTCTCGACTTGTTAGTACTGGAATATTAATTAATTAAGAGGTTCTCTGAAATGTGAAAGGCGGTTACAAGTCATTTTCGAGCTGCGCCACAACTTGCTATCACGTCAAACCCAATGTTAAAGGTGAAATATTCCTTTGTAAGATTGGATATCTGTTTTCCACAAACTGGCAAAACCATTATCTAGCATGTTGTTTGATACTAACAGAAATAATATAGCACGTGTTGTTGCTGTTTGATTTGGGACATATCGAACACTTTGCGGTCAACATTATCATATTTGATCAGACTTAGGATCAGACATGATTTGAAAATCTTACTGCCCTATTACTTGCCACGATTTATTGTTTTCATATAATTGCCAAAGTCTATTGTTTAAGTGTCCTATATTATTATTTAAAAAAAAACTGGTTATACATCTGGTTGTCAAGTAAAAATGAACGCATAGCGACATTGTTCTAAAATTGCCATACCCATGCCCGCCCAAAACCCATGAAAAGTTAAAAAATGCATACCCAACCCAGACAATCGGAAGAAATTAGTGGGCACCCATGGGTGCACCCAGCCCATGATAGTCTCTGCTTAGTACTGACAGCGGAAGCGCTTGGCTTTGATACAGTCCTGCAGCCAACCAAACCATCTAATGGCTTTGCATTCTATGATACATTGACGTGCAGACCATCCGAAACCGCGCCCCTTTTGTTTGGTCGGAGCTAACAAAATATGGTATAAAATACCTATGGTATGGTGAAAATGCAGACCAATGACATATATGTTTATTTTCGTCATGGACCGTCTAAGTGTGGCATGTCAATTTACGAAAAAGGCGCTCAATGGATTTTTGGAAAATGTTCATCACCGGATTACAAGTAAGCTCAGCTTTTCAATGGTGTATCCCCAGTAGCTGGACACCTCTAAATCATTCCAACGAACCACGTGACCGTGAGTGACTTATGATATACAATATTTGTCCTTGAATATTGTATACGTCAACAGCAGTGCCGACGCGTGGCACTGTCCACTGTTTGAATCAAATCTCCAGGTTCCGACGCGTGGCACTGTCCACCGTTTGATTCAAAGCTCCAGGTTCCGACGCGTGGCACTGTCCACCGTTTGATTCAAAGCTCAGTTCCGACGACGTGGCACTGTCCACCGTTTGATTCAAGCTCCATGGTTCCGACGCGTGGCACTGATCCCCGACCGTTTTGATTCCAACAGCTCCAGGTTCCGACGCGTGGCACGTCCCCGTTTGATTCAAAGTCCAGGTTCCGAACGCGTGGCACTGTCCCGTTTGATTCAAAGCTCCAGGTTCCGACCGCGTGCACTGTCCACGTTTGATTCAAAGCTCCAGGTTCCGACGCGTGGCATGTCCACCGTTTGATTCAAAACTCCAGGTCCGACGCGTGGCACTGTCCCGTTTGATTACAAAGCTCCGTGTTCCGACGCCGTGGCACTGTTCCACGTTTGATTCAAAGCTCCAGGTCCGACGCGTGGCAACTGTCGCACGTTTGATTCAAAGCTCCAGGTTCCGACGCGTGCCACACTTAGACGGTTCATGACGAAATATCAAACATGCTGAAATCGTAATCTGGGAACAATGATTTGTCAGAAAGGGCATTTGCTATTCCATTATTAAAAGGTCAACAAAATTAAATCTGTCGTGCTTATCAGGGCTCCGGTCCCATTGTGCGCTTCTGCGATTCGCTGCTGGACATCGGAAATACTCGGCCCGGGCCGGCGTGGTGGCGGCCGCTCGGCTGGCTGTCTTAATTTAGCTGCACAGGGCTGCACAGGCCGGCCGGCCGGCTCTCTGCCCGGGCGGAGCGCCGCGCAGCCCAGGGCGCCGACCTTGTGTCTCCAGGCGTTTCCCGGCGCGTCGGGCTCGACCCACGCACGTGCGTCGTTGTCGCTCCAGATCGATACCGGCGGCAGAGGTCAACGTTCAATTTAGTGGACTCGGCTGTGGCCCGCACACGCCGGCAACAAAGAGCAGCGCGCCGGTCCGGGCCGGGCCGACACAGTGGAGCGAGCGATCGTCGCCGCGGCCGCGCCGCTGCAGTCCGGCTGGCGACGGTGCAGCCGCAGCTGCCGGCCACGAGCGCTGCTCACCGCCGCCGGCCCCCCGAGACGGCTCAGATCAGCTCAGTCGCTGCCTGCAGGCGGTCAGCCGAGGTGCCGGAAGTAGACGAAGAAACGCCGATAACTAGGCAGTCAACACGAATATGATGTGCCTGTCCTGATGACAGTGTACTGGATTTTGATCTTGATTTACTAGCATTTTATACGGTTGTGATTTCGAACGCCATTGAATGCTTTCGCAGAATTCGGTTGTGAGAGCATGTCAGCAATATTTGCCGTGAGAGTCAGGACTAGGTACTAGGTATAAAGCCGTGAGAGTCAGGACTAGGTACCGGTGGTATAAAGCCGTGGCTCATATGCTCAGCGTGTACTAATTTCTGGCTTTCTGTCAATACTTTCCAGCCAAGAATTCTCAGCGTAATCCAATATACACGTCCAGCGTCAAATTTGTGTGCTATGATAGGATAATAACGTCCATAAAGCTCCGCTGGGAGCTTATTACGGAGCAAAGCACCCAGTCAAACAAAGACTAGCGCCTGCCCCTGGATCTGGCGAATCTACACATAGACACACGCACGCATATTTAGGGGAATCATCCCGCCTCGCCGAGCGATGCGCTGCAATCCACCTTCAGCAGCAGACCACAGCTGTGACCAGACCCCGGCCCGGTGAACCTCTGAGACAACTTCCCCCTGGTGAGGGTCATTACGACCCCACTAACTCAAAATATAAAAGAGCTGAAAGGACACAGAAAAATGAAAACTCTCAACAAGAACAATCGAATACACTGATATTATTTTCATCTCAGGTCAATATTGAGGTCACCAGAGGTCATCAAAGATCAAATTTTTCAAGATAAAGGGAATAGGTCATAGGGAATAGGAATAATAGAATAATAGGAATAATACAATAATAGGTCATAAGTCAATAGGAATTAGGAATAGGTTAAAGGGAAGAGATTTTTAGGAATAGGTCATGTCAAAATGTAGCCATACGGTGTGTTTTAGCTGAAAAACGAGTATGATAATTAATTGGAAGATAGATCGATCACTGGTGGATCCAAGGGGGCAAACGCCCCCCCCCCCCGTCGCCGCTGAAATCAGGCAAATTTACCCATTTACCAATGTAGAAGGATATCTACGCAACTTGTACAGAGGAAATATTATTTTACAACGTCTAACCATGGTGGGCACTGCTAAGCGAAAAGTTAACTTCGCTAACCGCTAATCCACTAACTAAAAAAAACACTTCCGCTAACGCTTAACCGCTAAACCGCTAACAAAAATAGCGGAAGCTAACGCTAACCGCTAAACGCTAACTTTTATCATATTAATAAGTTTCAGGTTTGTATTTACATTTTTTGCTCAACCCTAAAAACAGACCAAGAGAGCTGCAATTTTAATGTAGCTTAGACAAAGCTACATTAAAACTATGTCTAAGCTGTAGCTTCGACAAAGAGCTGTCCAAAAAGATATAGCAAGCCAAGGTCAGATGATGATCAAGGCTTACGCAAATAATTAAATGAACACATGAACTACGTGTGCATTTAATTCAATATATTAAAACGGAGACGGAAGGTTGCTCCGTCCCTGTCATTTCCTCTTCCTAACCTACCCCTCCCCACTCTTAAATGTATGAAAAACATGCAACAAGCTGTTATGAATTTTATTAGCGGATTTAAAGTTAGCGGAACTAAATTTAGCGGAAGCTAATTGGTCCTCTAACGGTTTCCAAAGTTAGCCAGGGCTGGAGATCCTGGGGGTCGTGGGGGTCTGGCCCCCCCTGGGCCCACTGAATGTCAAAAACTGGGTGGGTCTGGGTGGGTCCAGTAAAAAATAAAAACTAGGGTGGGGGCCTCTCTTCCGCAGAGGAAAAAGGAGCTAAAAGAGAGGAAGCTATTAGCTATTTGAAGGTGAGAGCGGGCCCTCTGGTGAATAAAGTGTGTTATCTCAGGGTCAGAGTGGGTCCTCTGGAGGTTAGAGCAGGCCCTCTGGAGGTCAGAAGAGTGGGCCATTTGGCCTTTGGAGGTCAGAGTGGGCTCTCTGAAGGTCAGAGCGGGCCCACTGGAAGTCAGAGTGGGCCCTCTGGAAGTCAAAGTGGGCCCTTTGGAGGTCTGAGTGGGTCCTTTGGAGGTCAGAGTGGGTTCTTTGTAGGTCAAAGTGGGCTCTTTGGAGCATGGGCGTATGAACTAATTTGAAGTTAGGGAGCAAAAGGAAATTTGAAGTCAATTCTTTCCATGCAACGTCCATAGGCGTAATGTTAAAAGACGAAAATGCTGGGGGCAGTTGCCCCCCTGCCCCCCAGCTCCTACGCCTATGCTTTGAGGTAAGAGTGGGCTCTTTGGAGGTCAGAGTGGGCCCTTTGGAGGTCAGAGTGGGCCCTCTGGAGGTCAGAGCGGGCCCTCTAGAGATCAGAGTGGGCCTTCTGAAGGTCAGAGTGGCCCTCTGTAGGTCAGTGGGCCCTAATGGAGGTTAAGAGCGGGCCCTTTGGGAGGTCAGAGTGGGCCCTTTCGAGGTCAGAGTGGGCCCTCTGGAGGTTAGAGAGGGCCCTCTGGAGGTCAGAGTGGGACCTTCTTGAGGTCGAGTGGCCCTCTGGAGGTCAGAAAGGCCTCTGGCAGTCCGAGTGGGTTTCCTTTGGAGGTTCAGAGAGGGCCCTCTGGAAGGTCAGAGTGGGGGACTCATTTGAGGTCAGAGTGGGCCCTCTGGATGTCAGAAAGGCCCTCTGGAGGTCAGAGTGGGTACTTTGGAGGTCAGAGTGGGGCTCTTCTAGGTCAGACGTGGGGCTCTTTGGAGTCAGAATGGCTTTGGAGGTCAGAGTGGGCCCTCTGGAGGTCAGAGCGGGCCCTCTGGAGGTCAAGTGGCCTTCTGGAGGTCAGAGGTGGGCCCTTGGTAGGTTAAGCAGTGGGCCCTTTGGGAGGTCAGAGTGGGCCCTTGGAGGTTAAAAAGCGGGCCCTTTGATCAGAGTGGCCCTTTGTAGGTCAGAGTGGGCCCTTTGGAGATCAGGAGTGGGCCCCTTCTTGAAGGTCAGAGTGGGCCCTCTTTAGGTCAGAGTGGGCCCTCTGGAGGTCAGAGTAGGCCCTCTGGGGGTCAGAGTGGGCCCTCTGGAGGCCAGAGGGCCCGCTCTGGAGGAATGAGTGGGTTCTTTATAGGTCAATGAGGGCCCTCCGGAGGTCACAGTCAGCCTTCGGGGCTTCAGGTTGCGCTCTGGCCAACAGAGGGCCCCTTTAGGCCGACAGTCCCTCAGGCCCTCAGACCGATAGAGAGCCCTTTAAGTCGATGTAGGGCCCCCCTCAGGCTCAGGCAGATCAATTAATCCTCAAGCTGACCGAGAGCCTCTCAGCTCAGGGTTACAGAGGGCTCCTCAGGCCAACAGAGTGCTCACTCAGACCGACAGAGAACCCCCTCAGACCGTCAAGGTCCTCTTCAAGCTAACTGAGGGCCCCTTTAGGCAGCCAGATGGCCTCCTCTGGCCTCCTCTGGCCGTCAGAGGGCCCTCAGACCGAGTCGAAAGTCGAAAAGTCGAAAAAGAGTCATTTAAGCTGGCTGAGGGCCCCTCAGGCTAACAAAGGGGCCCTCAGAACGCCAGAGGGCCCCTCAGGCCAACATAGGGTCCATAGGTTTATCGAGAGTCGCCAGGCCTACTGAGGGCCCTTCGGACCGACAGAACCTCTCAGACTAAAAGAAGGTCCATCAGGTCGACAGCGTGCCCCTCAAGCGGACTAAGGGCTCTTCAGACCGAATGAGTGTCCCCTCAGGCCGACAGAAATTTGCCTGAGGTGACAAGGCAAAGGGCAGGACTGGAGACCCTGTACTGTGCACGTAAGCACGTGCAGAGTGCTTACGTGCACAGTACCCCCACCCCTGAGTTGTGGAAAAATGGTGGCTGAAAAGTCTCTAACCACACACCAAACTTTCACACAATCGCCCAGCCGTTGCAGAGTTTTTTGCGAGAAAACATTGTTCGGTACACTTCACGCGGCACGCGGCTGGCGGCACACGCAGTGGTATAGTGCCCACATGAGTCGGCACTGGTCTCAAACAGGATAGGTTGGATTGGCTGTTCAGCAATGAAGACCGCTCGTCAATCGGAAGTGCAGTTGCAGAAATATTAGCTTCTCAAAAGCGTCGCCACGGGTATTGTTCGTTGGGGGGGGGGGGTCAAAAAGCTTATGTTTGCCCCCCCCCTGGCTAGATCCGCCAGGGGGACTATATACCTCTATATAAACCAAATATTTTCCCCGCTTTACAAATGCTTACCCTGTAGGTACTGCATACAAATAAAAACAGTGTTGTTTTAGATTGTTATACAACTGTAGTGTTATTTGCTACGAGCGAGCGCGAAGCGCTCGCTTATTTGTATGCAGTACAGTAAGCATTTGTAAAGCTGAAAATATTTGGTTTTTATGAAGGTATAGTCAGCGGCGGATCTACGGTTGGGCAAAATAAGCAATTGCCCCCCCCCCAACGAAATATTGGGTAGGCAAGCGTATGTTTCCCCCAAAAAAAAAAACAAAAAAAAAATCCCAACAGGTTTGTCATTTTTTTTCAGGTCATCGTAATTTACGCCCCCCTCCCCCCGCTCAACAGTGGCGTCGCCACGGTTTCGAAACTTTTACGGGGACGCATGACATTTATCGGACACTTTGGGTGGGGCGTCTTATCTCTAGCATGGGTGTCTTGCGGTAGTTATCCTATATGTGGGTAACCCTTCGATTTTTAGAGAGGAAGGTGCGAGTTGCGGCACTCGGCAGCGCTATTCAAAGTTGTTCATCCTTCTTTCCATTAGGAAGGAAGTCAGAGCATAGGTAGGCGTAGGAGCAAAAGGGTTTGGGGGTAATACTCGCCAGGCTACCTTCTTTCCGGTCAATTTTGTTGCTAAAATAGTTTATTTTGCTTGGTAAGAAAAATGGTTGATGGCTAAAGGTTCGCCAGGACGATAAGAGCCCCAAATCTTTAGAAAATATTGGTTGCGTTTCTCTCAAGACGATATAAAATTTTCAGTGGACCACACTTTTCGTGACGTTCCTTCTTCCCACAACCCTGGGTCAGAGGACGGGGTGTCATCAAATACCACCAGCCTGGGCATATTGATTGTGGGCATGCCATTGCATCTGTATCAACCATCACCGTCGCAGTGCTCGGCGCCACCTTCACCATGTGTTGGGGATGTTGGGTTCTGAACGCCTTCCCTGATCTTGGCCATAGGCGTACCCAAGGGAGGGGAGAAAAAGGAGCAATTGCCCCCTGAAGGTCTGTGTGTGCCTCTTCGGCCTATGTGGCTCCTTTGGAAAAAGGACCCGAAGGGCCCTATTTCCTCTCCAAAGACCACGCTTCGCAAGGTCTTTACTTTTAGATAATTTAGAGCCTTCAGAGGTTCTTGAGGCCTGAGTGCCCCTCCGGCGGCCAGAGTGCCCCCCCCCCCCTAGGTGACCAGAGTGCCTCCTCAGGTGGCCAAAGTGCCTCCTCAGGCGGTCAGAGTGCCCCTCAGGGCGGCCAGAATGCCCCCTCAGGCGGCTAGAGTGCCTCCTCAGGCGGCCAGGGTGCCCCCTCAGGCGGTCAGAGTGCCCCCGCAGGCGGTCAGAGTGCCCCTCGGGCGGTAAGAGTGCCCCCTCAGGTGGCCAGAGTGCCCCTCAGGTGGCAAGAGGGCCTCCTCAGTAGCGCGCGCTGAACTGGGCGTTATAACCGAAGTGTGGGCGTTATAAGCGGAGTTTCTGTCTATACTTTTGCACAGGCAATTCCGCACCGGGCCATCTTGGGCGTTATAAGCGGCTGGGCGTATTAACCGTGGGTGCTATAAGCGGCGTCTTCTGTATCAGAAAACATTCCATGCCTTATTATGCCCATTTATGCCTGATTTAAGCCCAATAATTAGCATGAAGACAAATATCAATTGCGTAGGGACTAAGATTAATTCCGAATAAATTTTGACTTTTCCGAAGGGATTTGTATTTTCCATACCAGCGAGACACATACCAGCGAAGTCGCCAAAATGTTCTGATGTTGTGCCGACCCGAAAACCGCGCCCCTATTCGCCCCTTTGATTGATACAGCCAATGATGTTATAAAGCAAATTATCCCTAGGCTATGTGAGGTCAAGACAGGCAAAGTTAAATAGAATCTGGAAATTTGAGAGGGCCGTCTTTTGATGACAATCGTACAGTCTTCGAATGTTTGTTAAGCCTCATATGTTAATTCCGCCCCTGTAGCTCAGTGGGAGAGCCAGTGGCGTATTTAGAAATCCGCCAAGGGGGGGTCCAAGCCCTCAAGGGGCGCCAAACCCACACATGAGGGGCGCCTTCGCGAAAGATGTTGTTGAGCGGTGTGGTGTGTGTGGGGGGGGGGGGTAGGCTCCGATAAATTTCCGATGGCGCCCCACATGCCACCCGGACATACCTCCGTGAATGGCGCCCTGGAATGCATTTCTTTTTAAGGTTGCCATCCCACATTGCTCCAAAGGTAACCTTCGATACAACTTTAAAAACTCGCTCTCCCACACGCCTCCAAAGGCGCTCTCCGATACACCTCTTAAGGCATCCTCCCAAATATCTCCGAAGGCGCCCTACGATACATCTCCGTTGGCGCCCTACCAAATATCTCAAG
>VOPJ01000843.1:0-25780 GCA_014673585.1 Semibalanus balanoides
ATATATATATATATATATATATATATATATATATCTCTCAAGACAAGCTCTGTCAAAAGTACTTAAGTAATAAGTAATCTCTTAGGTCAGATTAATAATTAGGTCACCAGAGACCACCAAAGGTCCGATTTTTACTCAAAGTTCCGTCCGACCTGGAGATAACCCGAAGCCAATAATTGTATATAATGTGGTTAGTTTATTTTCGAACAGGTATGCAAAAAAACGGCAGAGCTGCGCGCCGCAGTTTTTTATATCATCGAAAAACCAGAGGGTTGGGCGGATTTCGCCCTCCTCCAGGGTGCGTGTTAAGACTTCGCTGGTCCGCTTGGTACTACCATCCTTGATCCATCAGTATAACTTCTTATGTTCAGGTCCCAGAGGAGTGGATAAGCAGAGTTACCGGGCGTGAGTTTGAATATTAAAACGTGCCTGTGTTCCCTGTGCATAATTGGATGTGGTGACTCGGTGTGTTCGTGGGTGTGCTGACTCAGTGTGTAGTCTGTTGACTGTGTGTTTGTGTGGGAGTAGTGACTCAGACTGAGGACCAAGTTCACGGTCCGGTGGTCACTGCAGGTGGCGGCCATTTTCCCCACTGGCGGCAGCCATCTTATGTCCTCGCACATGAAATTCGCCAATAGGCCTATCTGGATGCTAACGCCTCTCGTATTTTAGAACTCATTGGATGTGATAATTTTATGCTAATCGAGCGTATCTTACATATCTACAGATATGTTTATTTATTTTATGGCGCGTAAAATAAAGAAACATTTTTAGTGACAGGGTTTTGGAAAGCATCTGTTAGCTGGCTGAATTTATTATGTTTTTCCAGGCTGACCTTCACGTTGAGACTGATAATGCGGGTCAATAACACATTATCATCACGTCAGAAGCATTACAGCCGTAGCCGCACCAGTTTAGATTCACAGCACGCTGCACCGCACACTGATCGTCGGCGTGGGATAGTCTCAGTGAAATCACTTCCCGAAATTTACAACACCCCTCCCCTCCCTGCAGCCGAGGCGCTCAGCACCTGTATCCTGGTCCGTCTGTGGCCCACCTCTGCGTACATCACCCTCAGTACCTGACCATGCCGGGAGCTGCACGGCCGCCGTCTCTGCCCGCTGCCAAATGACACCCTGCCGGGAGCCATACACTGCACGGCCGCCGTCTCAGCTCGCCGTCAAATGACACCCGAATGCCCGGCTCGTTACCGCGACAAAGGGCGGGCGGCGGCGCTGCAGTAAAGAGCCGCCACCACTGCGATCTGACGCTGGGACCTGATGCTGGTGATATCAGTGGGGCCGGGCCGTCCATCAGCCGAATGGTGCCTACACGGTACCGACTGGGCCCGGCCACGGCCCCTGGACGTCTCCTATTGGTCGGCCTCGCGCGGGCAGCACGCCACCGCCCCGCGAACGCGACCGTTCGTCGGCTAAGATTGCAAATAATGATGTTATTACTAAGGCTCTCCGTGTGTGGAGTGATGTCTTTACGGGCGCGGTGAATGTGCCAACACGGCTGCATCGCAGGTGACCTTCATTGCACACAGATACGACGCGACCGGTGCGGATTTATTCTCCATCCGTGTATTTATGTGGCGTCATTCGGCGATTCGTGCACAATATCGCGGCTATTACATGTAATTTGTCATAGTGATAATACAGCGAGACAGAAACGACGAAAGGGATAAGAAGGTTAAGAACATTCACATGCGCAATCACGTATATCAGACTGGTAAGATGGGTAAAAGAAAGCTGGTAGTGCGGCGCTTGAGGTTGCAGGATCCTTCCTTCTGATCATGCTTGGTAGCCTACCTATATATCCAATAAATATGTCATACGATTCACCACACATGCTGATATTAAGCAGAAGGTATACATTGCAGAGAACAAATGCTTACGAAGAAGCACAAAGCTCACATATCGTCAACACTGCATGGCTTGACAATAAAAATCGATACCAAGTACCGGCACGGTCAGAGAATGACCTGACTAAGATCACCACGACAGGCGTACTTGGTGCACTGAGTGTTCGATGGAGAGGTGACTTGTACCTGCCCAGCCGCCGCAGGAAGCCAGCGGGCAAATCCTGAATCGGTGCAATAGGAGGAAACTTTGCCCATCGCACATATCAAGGTTCAAAGGATGAAGCGAAAAACCGTGGACTTATACACAAACTTTAAATCTACAAATGCGATGTGTTCCTTACTCAGTATTAGTTATCTCCGGCAAAAAAGCTTCACACACAACTCAAAGAATGTACTAGTCCGTGGTTTTTAACCCCGAAAAACATGCGCACAGCCGGGGGTTTGCACCAAACACGAACGGCCTGGTGTTGATTTGTGCCATCCTAATATCTCTGAAATCACGCAACGTAGCGATAAGCGAAAAATGGTTTTAGTTGTCTCGAGACAAGTTCTATCGAAATTATACCGGTATTTTTGGGTTAGGTCAATATTGAAGTCACCAGAGGTCATCAAAGATTTTCCAGGTTTTCCGGTTTTAGGACTTTGGTCCAGATACCTCCTAATATCTCGGGAGCTATGCTAGCTGGTAACGAACAGAAAAACGTTTTAGTAAGCCCTTGAAAAATGAAATGGATACTATTCTATCAGATTTTAGATGAGGTCAATAGCTCCACAGTTCATTACGGATCAAAAATGTTATTTTTGGCAAAACTGATTTTTACAAATAATGTTTTACATAATAATCAAGATATAGTTTTGTTCGCCATCGTGTTTGTCTCGGCAAGGTGCTTTGTTAAATATTTATGGTGATAGGTCAACTTAAAATTTTACCTCAGATCAAGGTCATTTGGTGACCCAGGTATGTCATGTTGCAAATGGGGAGACGCGGCTCGACGAGACAAACGCAGTGGTGTCATATGCTCTTCTTTATCTGTATTGTATCAATGATAGCTAAACATTGCTAATGACCTCGGATAACCTCAGATGACCTTGCAGAGGTCACTGGGCAGTAATTGCACATGTGACATCAAGAGTGAGTTAAAATGGCATGATTCTGAGAGAGTTGGCCTGATCCAATGCATATTATCTGAAAAGGAAGCATTTGTATATTTTCCCGTTCACGTAAAGGTAATGATAGGTCAGGAAATTGACCTGACCTTTAGTCACCGATAAATAAAATCCGAGATAAAAGAACTGTAGGTGCTTATGACCTCAAGCAATCCTGTAAGTTTCAAATCACTCGGCCAAAGACTGTAGCTTTGGCATGATCACAAACATTTTGAAGGTAAGATCACTTGACGTGACCCAGTGACCTGATTTGAGATTAACTGAGGTCAAAACTTGTTTAAATGCTGTAGAACATTGATGCTAAAATTAGCTCCACTATACATTTGGCGGAACTGCAAGCCGCCGTTTTTCTACTATTTAATGACAGAACGAAGGGGCTGGAAATCACCCCGGCATTTCGTGCCTTACTCGGCATTGACTGGTGGTGGTGTGGGGGGGGGGGGGGTTAACTGGCCTGAAGAACTGCGGTAATAACGGTCAAAATATTAGCTATCAACATGAAACTTTCGGGTACTTCTTGCAGCAACAATCTGTATGTAATTGTGCAATGAAGCTTTCTTTCTATAAATTTTGAGGAATATTTTAAATGAAAAATTGTATTTTCTGATTTTAAAACTGGTAGAAAACAATTGTAATTTTATTTGTATTTATATATTCAAATTGTAACATTTTGTGACCATAATTTGACCTTAGCTGAAATCTCATGTTTATGGTCAGGTGTGGTAAAATGAGTATCCTTTAAGGTATTATTTAAACCAATTAAGTAAAGCATGTGTTAATGCTTGACGTTATCTGATATATATATATATATATATATATATATATATATATATATATAATAAATATATATATTATATATATAGTTATATATTATATATAGTATGGCGTATAGTGATCTTTTTAAACACTAACCTTGACCTTGATCTTTGCCGACAATCTCATTTTAGCTCATGTGAGATGTGTATCCTACCTTTGAGAGCGATTGAATAATAATGGTCGCAATTGAAGGCTTTGGATAGAAAGTATGGCCCATAAACTAAAATACCTCGATTTTGACCGTTAACCTGAACGTGACCTGACATGTGACGTAAATTCGAAATTTTCTAGCGTGCTTTAGATTCGTCTTTTTAAGCGCTTTTTGAATACCACATTTTGCGTATCGCTGCAATAATTGGTTCATAAGATAACCAGGGGGCGTTTACCGCCCCCCCCCCCCAAGTTAATGGTGTTCAGACTAGACCCCAGTCAGTGCCGGGTTTAAGCTGGGAACGACGAGACCGATCATTATCACCATTTATATTCAGAGATTTGTGATTCTGACGCAGGCTCACTGCGAGCTGAAATCATCCACAAATCAGCTCTGTACCTGCATATCAACTGGAGTCTATCTGGATAAAACTGAGTAGCTCCAGCGACAAAGTAACCATTTGTGTGACTTAAACAAGAACAAAAGCCTGATGTGGAACCCGTTCAGCTTTGCGTTTCAGTTGGGCTTAATCCCGAGGCATCCCGAGGCACCCTGAAGCAGAGGTCACTGGCCGATCAGCCAACCGCCCGTTACCGCCCCAAGCACATAGCACTCCTAAATATACCACACTAAACATAATCACCGTTTCAGCCGCGCCCAAACATGGCACGCTAAACAAACCACAGATCACAATGGTATATCGCGCATTCCGAATGCCTCCTGTATGACCGTACCTAGTGACCACATAATCACCTGCTAAACAGACTAGTGTGGCGTACCCCACGCCTCGTCATTAGTTGTGCCCGGGACATTCTCTCACCATGCCAGCAGCACGAGATACGCGCGCCGTACCGCCGCTGCTGCTGCTGCAGTTGTCACAAGTGCGCCAGTTTACAAATTAACGACCTCGCAGTGGTGTGCAGGCGCTGGTGTCCAATAAAGCACAGTGCATGTGATGTGTTGACGTGGAGGAGGAGACATGAACTACTTCGGTAACGTGCACCGTGCTGTGTACCGTACACTGTGAACTGTTAAGCTCGCCTTAATTGTTAGTATAGCTTGCTGGCTGTGGTGTAAATTGCTGTGGTGTAAATTGCTGTGGTGTAAATGATGTAGCTTGCTGGCTGGAGTCACGCCGGGTGACATACATTAAGCATGCTCTCTTGCAGATCATGTGCGCATGTGGAATCATTTTTAAAGCACATATTCTTCCATTTGATTTATGTTATGTTTACCTTGTTGTTTTGTGCCACTGTGCAGGGGTGTAGTTTCCAATTCAGTTGAGGGGGTCTTTACCCCCCCGCACTTGCCTTCACTCTCCCCAGCTTGAACGAGGAAGTGGGCCAAATCCGGGAGAAATGTTTATTTTGTGGGTTTTAATGGTGCTTTAAGCGATTTTTTTTAGGTCGCTCCTCCCAACTTTTCTGGAAAAGCTACGCCCCTGTAACTGCATATCTCTATACTGCACGAAAAATTTGTGTAACCGTTATGTTGCGACGATTATATCAAAAATGGGTTGCGAAAATAGGCAGTACGGTTGGAACTTGGAAAATGTTACGATGGGTTCTGAAAAAATATTGGGCGTGAACAATCTTGCTTATAGTTTTGAACCAATTGCATTCCTTGCCTTTGAAACGTATGATTCCTTTGTGACTTGCGTGTGTTGGACGTTTTCTGAGACACGAATCAAAGTTCGAGTTTTATTTTCGTCCCCGGAAGAGTCTTTTTGTTTTCACTTTCGTCTCAGTCTTCGTGTCAGATCTGATCTGTCAAGTTTTCGTCAATAACGTACAGCTCAGTCGAGCGCCTAGTTCCCGTGGAGGACACACGAACAGCTGATTACACCAACCAGTGTCTACATTACTAACGCGTAGGTGGTAACACCAGCCCGTGAGTCTAATATGCTGAATGGTGTGCTCATAACTAACGTGAGTGGTCGTTCATTGGCCACAAAAACCGCCCATCCCGACCGTGTGAAATGGGCTGGTAAGCGGTACCACACGCCCGGCTATGTGAGGGACTGCCTCTGCGGAGGTTATGTCTGCTATGGGCGGAAAGCATGGGATGGTTATGCCTCGTGGATGGGACATGGTAGCTTCAGCCCGTCCGGCATTTGAACTCTTACAAAAACTGCATTCAGAGCTTGTTTCGAGCTCTGGGGAAGAAAAAACTCCGCGGTGTCCGAATGTTTTCGGTGGTTTTTATGGCCATCTGCATGTAGAATTCTAATTGGGACTGGCCACTGCGAGGGCAAAAAGCACCTCCGCGGCGGCCTCCGGTATCTGACTGACTCCGGACCGACTCGCGACTCCCGCACTCCGACTCCGACTCCGACTCCGCAGCCCTGGTCACGCCTGTGAGTTGAATCATATCGCTGTGTCACAGCTGCAAGTCACTGCATTGGAATAATCGGCGCTGTTATCTGGAAGCAGATTTGAGTCCATTTTCTGCCACCCTGCTAAGTGTCTGTACCCATCTTACACGTTGGTTATAAATCTTACTTGAGGGAAATCAGTCACTTTATAATGGGGTTTTGAACTGAGATAGCAATTTTGAAGGTCATGTCGAGAAACCACTTACGGGATACTCCGTTTGGTTTTAAGGACTCTCCTACCAAATATAAGCAATGCTTTATCCTGAAATGCAGTGCGTTACGACAACTTGGGGTACTTATCAAAGAGCTTCATATCTGGGTGGGATGTATTGAAAGCATCGTTACTGGACCTGTGACCGAATCCTTCGCCAATGTCAATATTATGAGAAATATGATAACACTTAAAGGATAATATTGAACTAACAAAACAAAACCGAAAAATAGGCCACCCACATCATATCGAGAAATACAAATGGTTTCATGACTTGTACTAGTGCGCGGCAAAATAGCAGTGGTAGTGGCCAATAAGTAATGCCCCTGTAGCTCAGTCGGGAGAGCCTGGCCTTTAAACTCACTCGGTGTGGCAAGCCGGTTTCGAGTCGCTTCCGCTCGCTATTTCCCGACGCGATTTCCCTGCGACCGGTGGCAGTGATCCGCACTTTAGTCAGCGTGACGTCAAAGGCGTGGCGGACGTGTCAGATATGTCAGGCATGTTGAACTTTCGCCTCTAAATTCTGCGCTACCCGGGATTGCCTGATCGGACGGCATGCGGAGGTCATGGTCTCCGCAACAAGCTCTGCCTAGTGCTGGTCTTGACCTCAGACATCCGTCCATTCAAAAGGTTCGTACTAAATGTATTTAGAATACAACAAAATGTGTATGTTTTTATTACATACAAATAAACATATGACATGTGTCAGTTTTCACTATTGTGTGATTTTCTTCATTGATATCATCTTTTGCAGGGATCAAGATGCGGATATCGGAAGCTCTCCTAACATAAAGCAAAACATCGTTTGAGTTGTTCTTATCATTATGTACCTCATAGGATAATCATTACATTTTTACTTACTACCTTTAATCTTTATAAGTGATTATGTGCACGTAAGTTCCGAGTCTTACACTTAATTTTCAAGGCACACAATGTCGAATTATAAGATGTGCTACCTTTTTAACCGGCGGCACTTTCAGCAATCTACACTGAATATGCGAGTCTGTGTTTTATTAATATACTGCTTTTGAAAAGATGTTATTCCTTGATAATTTACCCAAAACAGTGCCATATCAATTTTGTATTGCACGAATAGTAAAATTTTTAGAGAAGTGACTGATTTTCCTTTAAAACACGCGCACTGGAGGGGGCTAATTTTGGCCCCTCCTCCACTGTTTTTTGTGAAAAGCTCAAAAACTAAGGAGAGGCAGAGCAGTGGCTTCTTATGTGATTTACGGGCAACACAATAGTCAAAATTGTTTTGACGTTAAAAAATGAAATCTGGTTGGTACATTTGAGGTTATATGAACTGAATTCCAAGAGGCGGTCAGAATCGAGGTCGGAAGCAAATGATCTTCAGAACACACAGTCAGATAAGGAACGATTCAAAACGCCATTCGGTAGCAGTGCACCATATCATCCCGGACATAACTTAAGACACATCTGGTGACCCATGTGACGTACAGAGTTCAAATAAAAAATTGTAACGTTTGGGAAGATTTGACTTCGTGACATCGTCGTTGAACTTAAGAATATTGACTTAGCCGGTCACCACAATTTCAGATGTAGATCATTGCTAACACCTACTTACCCATCCGTAAGTTTGATTGTTCAGCTAAACATATTTTTTTGCTATTTAGAGGGTACTAGTTCCCCTTCTCCAGTGCGCGTTAGTGGTAACCCCTCTCAGTGCGCGTGTTAAGACTGAAATAGATATAGGTACCTGCTATCCTGACTAGGCACCAGACAAAGTATTCACGGCTATAAATATAACTTCACTTACTATTAGTGTGTTCAGAACTGTGTCGGGTATTTATCCCAGGAAATCGGGTCTTTTTGTAAATATACAATTCATCGATTAAAGATTCAACTACAGTCTCTTGAATTACACTGTAGTGTCATGAGTCAGTTTCTCTTGGAGATTACTACCTGTGCTACTTGATGCTTACCTATGTCGTGTGGCATTCGCTCGTGTTACCTGTGCCGCGCGGAAGTGTCCCGTGTTATTTAACCTATGCCGCGCGACACCCTCCAGCGCCACTGGCATGTGCCGCGCGGCAGTCTCCTGTGTTATTCACCTATGCCGAATGGCAGTCTCTGGTGCTACTTACCTATAACGCGCAGCAGTCTCCGATACCTACTTGTGCCGTGCGGTAGTCTTCGGTGTTACTTATATATGCCGCGCGGGAGTTCCCGGTGCTGCTTACATGTGCCGCGCGGCAGTCTCCGTGCTACGCTTCTTTGTCGTGCGGTAGTCTCTAAGCTACGCTTTTTTCCTGAGCAGCAGTCTCCCGGCTGCGTTTCTATCCTATATGTGGAAGTCTCCCAGAGCTACGTTATTGTACCATGCGGCAGTCACCAGGTTGCGCTTACGTGCGGCACGGCAGTCTGAGCTAAACTTCTGTGCAGCACGACGGTCTTTAAAAAAAACTCCCGTCGCAGCGATTTCCACGCTTCCCACGGCCTTCCCGTCGCGTAAGTCATCCAGTCTCTCTCTGATCCCCGCCGCATTCGTCTTCCTCCGCAGCGTCCGATTCCGGTCGGGAATGCGCCGTGGACTCCGCGTGAGCCGGGGCGCGGTATCAATTCTAATTAGCTGGCGTCGAGTCGGGCCGGGCGGGCCGCTGACTCGGCCAGTGGCCGCACAGTCTCGCCGTGGAGAATCGGTCGGCCGGCCGCTAGGGAGGATGACTGATGTGCCGGCCAGCGGACGTCACTCAGACGCGCGGCCGAAAAACGCCGGCGGGCCGTCAGTCGGCTGCGGCTCGACTCGGCTCGGCTCGTCTCGACTCGGCCTGACTGCGGCTCGTCTCGTCGGCCCTGCGAGGCGAGGCGTGGCTGGCGAGGCTGGCAGGACCACCTGCCAGCTCCGGACTGACGGCTGTGTGTGAGGAGTCGGGCCACGCCTGCCGCCACAGACCGCGGCCGCCCCGGAGATCAGTAGCTGGTGCCGCGTGTCAGGGGATGTGTGTTGTGTATGCAAGGCGCGGTTCCGGGTGGCAGAGCGCTCAGTGGGACGTCTGGTCTGGGTCTGGTATGGTCTGGTCTGGTCTGGTCTTTGACCGGGAAGCGGCGCCTCCTTTACAGTGTTGTACAGCAGTACAACGGGCTGCCGCCAGAGGTCCGTGTTCTGCCACTTAGAGCATTTAAACGTGCAGTGCATAACCTTTTAGTATAATGATGTGAGCTAGTTTTTATTTTATTTTTGAATAGGTATATCTCAGCGAGTGACAGACTTATGTATGCTTGTGTGTGTAACAGGTGCATCGTGAATGCTGTTTGTGTTGTGTTTGCGTGCATATGCGTGTGTGTTTGTGAGTAAGGGAATGTATCTTGCTTTTATTTTCTCTGATCTGATTTTATGCAATGTGCTGAGTGTCATTTTAACTGTCTTCACTTACAAATCATGACGCGACGCTCGGAATAACCTTTGTAACATTCGAGAGTGTTTTAATTGTCAAATACAAATACCCCAGGTCGGTAGGCCGTAGCCTCTGGCGTTTAGCAGGAAGCGGAGGAGCAGTTGGGCTGGAGATAGCAGCACGGGAAACGATGTCCCTCCTTGGATCAGCTTGAGGTGCTGTTGCTAAGTGTGTAGTTTTCGATACATTACGCTGGAGATGAATTTTCTCGTGTTCATCAAAACACTATATGCTGGTCATGAGTTTGTTTCTGCGACGTCATTAAGGCGAGATCATCGCGATCGTTAACTGGTCATCAGGGTTCATTCGCTTCTCATTTGGCATGCGAGTTGGTGTTCTTTGATTAGTAACACACTTACGAAATAGCACATACGAGCCATCAGTCGAACAACTAATGGTTGCATTTAAAAAGGGTGTGATCCTAACGAGATATATTGATGAATTGACTAGACATCCCGAATCCTGGAAAAATGATGTCACTCTTGAAAATGGTTTAACACAAAGTACAGTAACTTGACAGTACGTTGATTAATGCAAACAATTCAATCAATTCATCAACCAGTTAAATAAATTTCAAAATAATCGTAGCAAAATATTTTCAACGCAATGCAATTAACATCCAACAAACACTTGAACATATTTTATGTCCACGCTTTAATGTTAACGAAAACCATAATAACATAAGGGTTACCATTTTAAACATGTAACTAGCAGACTTGTGCCTGGATCTCGAAGTTGGATCTGGGATCCCAGTGGATCCCTCGGTATAAAATGCATCAAGATCTTAGATCCTTCTGGATCCCTCGGCATAAAATGCTTCAGGATCTGGGATCTCATTGGATCTCTAATTTAAAACGAGCCTTAGATATTGAAACAGATCTTGAAGATCTTGAAAGATTTTGAAACATGCAGGAATTGACATCAAAATTGTTGTCTTTGTTTTGCGTAATGCGTATGTATTATGTAGATAATCAGAACCTGCAAATTACCTCGTAAGTTGTACCTATTAGCAAACATAGATATTGTAATAAATTTTCAAATATGATAGAAGTAGCAAAAAGTAGGTGTGCCTGGATCCGAAATAGATCTAGGATCCCAGTGGATCCCTCAGCACAATATTTATCTAGATCTAGAATCTTTGTGGATGGTTCGGCTTATTGTGTACCTGGATCTGGTGTTCCATGTGAATCCCGTGACACAGAGCACAGATATCCAGATCTCAGCTGGATCCCGGATCCAGGCGTCTGGTGACTATCAAAGACGCCGCGGGTCAGCCACATCGCCTCTGTCACCAGTATGTCCGGCCCATCGGGCGGCGGCGGCCAGCTTAGTCACAGCGTCAGTTCCGGTGACGCCAAGTGAGCCGGTGCAGGATGACGCACTCCCTGCTGATTTGTGTGCCGACGTGACAGCCGATAGAGATTCCTGCCCGTCTCCGACCGCCGCCTGTCAGTGCGATGGTCAGCAGGAATTCCAGCAATGTGGCGAGTGCAGGCAGCGCACCCGCGGCTCGGTGCGGCGTCCTCTCATAGAGTGTTCTCGGAAGGCGTCGACTTAATTCTATGAACTAGCGTCTATCTGGGTGATGCTTATCCGATATCTGGTTAGCGATATCTGGCGTATCGATATATCTGGTAGGCACTGGGAATTGTCCCTTGCCCACTGGTGTATCAAAGGTTGGATTTCTCAAAATCGGAAGCCCGCAGTGATATCAAGAGATACCGGCCTTACCCTAAAGAGCGGGCCTCTCTAGTTAGTGGTCTTGGAGGGTATTTCTGACACAGAAGAGCTTCTGATTGTATTTCCCGTGGTTGTGAGTTTAACACGTGGTGCGCTACCTAGGAATGCATGCTTATCTAACCCATAATTCCCGTGTGTGGGAATTCTCTGCTGGGGGGTTGTCTATGCTAATAAATATGAGTCATTGCTTGGCATCGTTCCCAGCATAGATGGATTCAGACTGCATGGATGCGTTGCGTCGCTTTCGAATTTCTTCCTCAGCGCCACGGAGAAAACAGCTTTATCTCATTTTCATTCGCAATACTTTTAAAGCAATCTTGAAAGTTGAACAAACTTCTGTGAACACATACAAATTCAATTTCAATCGTTCGCCTGTCCCTTCTGTCCACAGTGTCTTCCCCGATTGCATTCCTGTTTCGTGTGCACCAGTCTTCAGGTCCCTTCCTCTCCCTACTCTTTCCCTGTCTCGAGTGTACCACTTCTGACTGCTCACATCAAGCTGACTGTTCACATCATCTTCGCTGCAGTCTGTGGACAGTGGACACTGCTGAAGTGTATTTCATCAGAATCAGGGCTGCCGAGTGTGGAGTCGACAGAATTCGAGCAGCTCTGACTTCAACCTCGACCTGAAAAAATCGACTCCGACTCCGACTCCGTCCTATATCCGTTATCCAACTGCGCGCTAGAAAGCAATATCCGCAATGCCATCTATTTTCTCCGTTTGTCTTTATTCGTAAAAGTATGGAGAACAATGCTACGCACGGGCGCAGTATACCGGCCGCGCGTCCAGCCCAGTCTCGCTCGCCTGCAGGTAGCGGAACCTGCGAAATGGGCACCGAGCGGCGAGCGCAGCCAGCCGCCGCCGGTCCAGCTCGCAGCAGCTGGACTTCAGCCTTAGCTCGTTCCAGCTCGTCTTCGCTGGAGCCGCTGCTGCTCCCGGATCCTGCGCTGTTCTTACTGCTGACCAAAATGGTTCAGTGCCTTTCCCGCTCTGCCGCATGTCCGCCTCCGGCAACCAAGTGCTACTAGGTTCCAGGGGCCGTGGGGATTTCTAAAAAATCATTTAGGGGTGCTCATGATGGATGTAGAAGCATCGTTGGCAATGTCTCCAAGCGACTTGAATATCGTCCCGTGCCAGATAAAAATTGGCATATTTTATCCTTTTTTAAGAAAATCTTAACAACTTTTACAAAATCAAGTTTGTTTTAATGCATAGTGAAATGCACAAGTGAGTTAGATCCTTTGTGGTGTGCCACAGCTACTGGTCAGTCACCCAGTATTTGGCTGAGCACTTACAAACTCACAAGACGTGATCAAGCCATAGATACCTACGAACATGCTATCTGGTATTTATTTTAAAATCGATGACCCGTCAGGTCAGTTTTGTGACCTTTCCATTATACTTCAACGAGACAGTATACAAATGCTTACGTATCAGAGGGAGTACGTATTAGATAAGAATAATCGTTTTAAGATGACGTTAAAAGCATTACACTAGCAGCATCGGGCGGACATCTACCGCTAGATGAGTAAACTATATGTTTCATTTTTTACTCATTTTCTTTCAAAAGGGATGTATACTTAATTTCCCAAGGCCGACAACTATTCTACCGACCGCTTACCAAAGTAATTGCCAATTGTCAAAAAATCGACTCTGACTCCGGAATCCGACTCTGGGCCGCAGTCAGAGTCGGTAAGATTTTAGCGGCTCCATCTCCGACTCCGACTCCGGCTCTGACTCTGGCAAAAACTGCCGACTTCGACCGACTCCGACTCCGACTCCCTTGCCCTGGTCAGAACAATCACTGTTAAGTGACGCTGACAGATTGCCGTCACCGCTCCGCCACCTCACCGTCACCTCAACGTCACTACGCCGTCACCGCCCCGCAATACCACCGCCACTGGACCGGCACCGCCCCGTCATCACCCCGTCACCGCTCCGTCACCGTCCCGTCACCGCTCCGTCATCGCCCCGTCACCGCTCCGTCATCGCTCCGTCACCGCTCCGTCGCCGCGCCACTCTCTCGGCCGCCGCCATTGTCCACCTGGCCGGCTTAATTGGAGAAAATAATTAGGGCTGATGTGACATTCTCTCTGCCAGACGGCGGGACTGTCGTTACAGTTAGCCGCCAGAGACCCGGACGGTTACCGGAGCCGCCACGGGAGCCGCCACCGGGGCCTCCACCGGGAGCCGCCACCGGGGCCCCATCGGACGGCATCCGGTTCACAAACAGGCCGACAGCCATCGAGCCAGAAACACAATGGGGCGAGCCATGCCAGAGCAGATTCTCCCAGAAAAGAGTATTTCGACTTCCGGATGAGGCTGTGTGGTCTCAGAAATGGAGGGATAATGCGGAGGAGGCAAGTCAATTAGCAAGAGGCTGCGAAATAAATAATCTGTTTTATATATAATCAAATCTTGCTGAATCAAATGCGACTTTCCATTCAAGCTTGAATAACTAACTGATGGGATGCTAAATTGTTATTTTAATGACTCAACAATCAAAATTAGCAGCAGTTTGAATGGTCCAACTCAGCAAAGAAGAACAATTGTATATAATAAGATACACAATGTTTCAGTAGGTACATGTATAATGTATGATATGTATTATTTAGCCTATCGATGTTAATTCACGTAGGGCCGAGTTCATCCTTCAACCAGATACAATTGTTTAATTTTGTATTCCTTTCAAAAAATAAAAGTTTGAATATAATATTCATCTACGTGGCAGCACCAGTAAATTTCGCATCGACTCTAAGCAGTCCAAAGCACTTACGATCGAACTGCTCAGCTTTGCAGCTTGTGCAAGGACTAGCCGGCCGATGTGAATGGCGGCGCAGATGGACGTGGCATGTGCAGGACACTCCCTGGGTGGACACACCCGTGCCCTAGGGCCCGTTATTGATGTCGACAGATACCATCGCCGTGTCACTGCACCGAACTCTCAGGAGGTCCCAGTCGCTTGGCGCTGGGTTGCATCAGCGCCGAGTCGCAGCCGGTCACGTAGGGTCGCGGAGGCGGTGATGGCCCCTGGACCGCTTAATTGGGCTCCTCCGACCCATCTGGACAGTGGGCAGTGTCGACAATTCGCAGGGACCGACTCGCTGTCCGTCAGCCCGTTCCCAGGGTGTCCCGAGCGGCCGCCAGCCCCGCCCGGGTGCCCCCGCCGGCCGACCGGCCCACACACAATCCATGATTGGAACAATCCGTGGCAGCTTTACGGCCCCGTCGTAAAGGTCTAAACACCGTGACGCACTAAATACCGCGCCGGAGCATTTCTGTGTGGCTTTGAGATACTTTTACGAGCTTTCTGATACAAAGATTACGACAAATTCAATAAAAGGCTGCTTGATGTCGCCATCATGGTTGCAGGCACGCCGGCGCCGGCTGCAGCCACTCATTATATCTCGCCGATCGTAAAGAGTCGCAGCTAATGGCGGACGAGTAGGGGCTGGCCTCGGAGGTCTCGCTGGGCTGCGATGTCGTCGGCCTCTGCAGCGTCACCGCACCTCGCCATCCTCCATCTGAGGCCCCCTGATGCCCATCTCGCCGCTAGATTACGAGCGTCCGCAGTGACAAGAGATGCCAGCACGATTGCACCACTTTGCGACATCGTCGCTGAGGCCTATAACAGCTGCATAACGTCCTCGGAGAGCCGTAACGGCGACGTTACGGGGCAGAGGACTGGTCGGTGTTGGCTCTGGGGAGGAGGGGGGCGTACGGCGGCGGGCGGTGGTGGGGCAGCGGGCGGTGGCGGGACGGTGGTGGCGGGCGGCGCCGGCTGCAGAGGGGTCGTTCTGCAGCGAGGTACGGCAGCGGTAACGGCCGTAATGGCCCCACAGTCGGGCTTATCTGAGACGGAGGAATGCCGTGCCGAGAAGGACCCGAAAGCTGGAATGATGGCGGCGGAGGGCTGAGAAGCTGCTCTGAGTTTAAGCTGCCGGTCACAGGGATCGGGCTGGATTTGTGACTGGAGTTGCCACATGATGGTGTCGGGCTGCAGACTGGCCGCATGGCTCGCCCGGCTGAAAGATGGCGGCCGGTTACACGCGAGTGGTTAAACTCGCTACTCACTAGTCTCACGTTAGCGAGGTACACCTAACAGCAAAAACACCTCAGCTAGAGCTAGAGTCAAATCTGAGACCAAAAACCAAACAAACATATTTTGCAACCAATCATACTTAAGTCAAAACATACACTAAACCGCTCACAAAAAGCATCAGGACCAGGCGACAGCTAGCATGTCCTTGAAAAACGTCCCGTTTACTAAGGTGAATGTCTGGCAGTCTCTGCGACGGTCACTAATCGCTTCCTGACTTTGACTGAATCATGACGCCGTTGTTGGCGGCGTGGCAAGGGCCGGCAAAATATTGAAAAGGACCGGCTGCCGCCGTTTGTGGAGAGCTCAGTCAAGTGGACAGCACTGATTAATCGTCTTGGGCACGGCCGCCGGCTCACGCTAATGATGTTTCGAAGCAATGGCGACAGTGACACCTGGAGCTGCAGACTTCGGATGAGTGCAGTGTGAGATGGCGTGTTCAGGTGTGGTTTGGGTTTAGGTGGGGGTCGGAGGCTTGGATTATATGTAGTCAGTTTTAACCATACATACATGATGTCATTATCTGTGGTCGGAGTTTTGAGTGTAAAAAATGCTAGAGGTCATAACTCTGTGTATTCATGGTATTGTACCCGCCTCTTAAGATTGTGAGGAGTTAATAACTGCTTGTGTGTTTGGTGAATAAGAGCAGTGCCAAATAAACATTTACAATTATTTCCGTATTTTTTGGAGACAAAAAAACGTTCATCTTGCAAACGTAGCAGAACACGACACGCGAGCAGCCGAGGAGGGGATTCAGTGGAGGGGGGGGGGATATTGCAGCAAACGGGGAAATGGCTCCTGACATTTATCCCACTTCACAATAGCCGTTTTCACAATGGATTATTTTGCGCGAAATGTTTTAAAACATTTTAAAATGTTTTAGTAGTAGCCGCTTTCACAGTGGACTAATTGACGAAAAAAATAACCCTCGCCCTACGGGACCGTAGGGCGAGGGCTAAACATTTCTCGCAAATTAGTCCATCGTGGAGACGGCTACTACTAAAATATTTTAAAACATTTTAAAATGTTTTAAAACATTTCGCACAAAATAAGCCATCGTGAAAACGGCTAATATCAAAAATATGCCATGACATGCAACAATATGGCTCGGAGTTGTATTATTCCACGAATGAAATACTCTTGGGAGTGAAAACAAAATTGAGATACTAGCCGTTTTCACGATGAATTATTTTGCGCGAAATGTTTTAAATAATTTTAAAATGTTTTTTGTAGTAGCAGTTTTCACGAAGGACTAATTTGCGAGAAAAAAAATCACCCTCGCCCGACGGGACCGTAGGGCGAGGATTAACACATTTCGCGCAAAATAATCCATCGTGAAACCGGCTACTGGTGGCCTCTAAAAACATAATTTCAACACCATGATTCAAGGTTGGATTCTGGGAATATCTGTGGGAACAGATTGAAGGGCTCCGAAAAAGCAAACAAAATACAAATTGAAGCAACTTTGCAATTCCTGTTCAACTGAGAGTGATCTGATCAAAGTGACTTCACATCACTCGTATTGTTTATACGCTTGTCATGTCGGGCTGAGGAGTCCTCTCAGCCCTCTCTAGACCAGTTTGTAATCAGACCCTATCTGGCTGCACGCTATCACAAAGAGAACTTGTTTCACTTCGCTACCGCTGTAAACGGTGGTAAGTTTAACCAAAAATACCGACATCGATTAGATAACATCTGTCGTGCCACCTGCAAAACCGACAATGTGCGGTTCTGGTCTGACCGCGAGAAATCTGCTGCGTCTCTGAGTGGCTGCTCTGCGTCTGGAGTTCATACTGCGGTTGTAACTCCACGAGTAGATGAAGAATCGTCTCGCGTTAAGGTAAATCACCCGGCTTCTGCTTTGCACAGCTATCTGCAGTCACTGCTTGTCTGAGTAAAAGCCGATCACCCTGTCACATCTGATGCCGGTCAAACGCTCGTGTAAATCCTTGCCATGTATTATGTACACACATAGAAATAGCATCGTCGTGTGAGGGCGGTAGCGCCCGCCCAAGTATGCACACCCACACACACACATATACACAGTAGCGGCGGCGTGCATACTTACACTTCACACATACACTATTGAATCAGACTAGCACAAAAACTCGCCCGCCTATTTGAACGGGTTCCGCGGCTGCTGGGAGCGAACGCAAACAGTGCGCCGGGAGGCCTGCGAAACCCAGCCGAGTGCGAAACTCCTGCTTACCAGAGTCCACCCCTCCTCTCACCACAAATGCACACCGCCCCACGATACTGTTAAATATGACTGCTAACGAATAACACGACATGGACACATAACAAGGCGACCGTCAACGGCGCGGTATGGGCAATATGAGTTATCAGGTATCACAGCTGATCGACGCTCAAAGCGAGCTAATGTTACGATGAGTCACACATCCTCCGTCTCCCCACACGCACACACGCACACACACACACGCGCCCGCTCGGACAGCGCGCCACACCGGCGCCTCCGTCCACCGCAGACCGCGTAACGCACCCAGAGATTCAACAAGAGCAGAGGTCAGACGATAAAATACCGGCCTGCATGTGTCGCAGATGGTGCGAGATTAGGGCAGTGTTACCGGTCCTATCGCAAGGAGCATCGAAACGCAGCAGGCACGGGCGTGGAAAAACAGTGTGCCACTGTCCGAGACGTCTTCTCCGATCACCGCGCGCCGGAGAGGATGGACGACAAGGACGGGACTGACAGAGGACGGGCCGCCCCCAGTCGGCGAGACAAAACCGGCGCGAAATGATCCCGCCCGATGATAGACTGTCGGCATCTAATGAAGTCTGTGAGGTCCGGCAACGAGGCAGCTCGATTGCATCTTAATCGACAGCGTCCTAATGTCCCCGCTTTGTTTACGCTAACGTTCACATTAGCACCATTACGGCGGCACTCGGTCCTCCGCGCCGGCCGCCGGCGCGGACCGCCGCAATGGCCAATAAAGCCACGCAGAGCGGCGAGTTGAGAGGGCGCGCGGTGACCGAAGAGTGCAACTGCCGACCCCTGTGACCGTCCCCACCGCCCGCCGCCGCCCGCCGCGCCTCCCGCGCCCATCTCTCGGCATCAACTCGGCCCGTCCTCAGATCCATCCGGGGCGCATTCTTTCAGCGCCGAGGAATGCCGCCGAGCGCAGCGGCGAGCAGCGCGTAAATCACTTGGCGACCCTTCCAAATAGCGCCGAGCGCCGAGTCGGGCCGGTCCCAGGAGCGGAGGCGGCGGCGCGGGGGGCGGCGGCGCGGCGGACGGGCGGACGGGACGGGCCCCGGCCAGGTGACACAAAGCGGGCGGGCACAGGCGGCCACTGGCGGGCACGGGCGGGCAAGGGCACCCTGGACCGGTTTGTTAAGGCGGCCGGGAGGCTGCGCGGTGCAGTGAATGGAAGGGGAGTGGTCGGCGCGGTGCGAGAGCTCAGCAGCCGGGCCGCTGACGGCCCGGTGTCGGATATGATTGGGAGACCAGACCGCAGGGCGGGCCAACAGCGAGATAATGACAGGCTAGCCGGTGACGCTCTCAATTACCGACAAAATGAGCAGCGGCGGCGGCGGCGGTGGCGAACAAAATGGTCTCGTGCGACTCAGCACGGCAGACAACAGGATAGTGTAACTGGTAGTCAATAGAAAAAGCGGGACTTAGTGAACTGGAGCGGAAATGAGCGGAACTGGACGAACGGGAGCGCGCGGAGCGGCTACGGGAGCGAACGGGAGCGTGTACACTGACCTGACGTCAACATTCACTCGCGAGTCAGCCGTGGCAGCCGGCGTGGCGGCGCCGCGGCCGCTTAAAGCACTGTTCCTCAGCGTGCTGCAAGCAGCAGCGACCGGCACTAGCTAGCGTAAGTCCGCTCACATCTGTCCATCACGTCAGCCACGTACAAAGCCGACGTCCTGATGCGTGAGTTCAGATCTTGATGCTCTTCTCGGCAGAGTGAGTAGGAAGTTGAGCATCTCTGGATGTCGCTGGCCGAATGTTGCTCTCAACAGCTTCGCGATGTTGCCCTCGTCGCGCCAGCACGAATCACCTGCACGGTCTGCTGCCGAACACAGAGCGCCAGCATGTGCTGGTTAGGTCGTACAGTAAGCGACCCACCGCTGTCGAGTATTCGGTAGCCTGCAGGAGACCCAGACTCGTGTCGAGGAAGAGCAGAGACCGGTGACCGGTCGCGCACCAAGTTTGTGCGCCGGCGCTCCATCTATGGGACGTTCCACTGCTGGTTGTAGAGGTTTTGACATGCGGTCCAGAGGTTGGCGGTCAGGTAGTCGAATACGATTAAGCGACCACTGCGCACTCAGTGAACTCTGGCATCCTCGCAGCTTGCAACGGCCAGTCGAGATCCGCGATTAGGTGCAGCTCGCTCTCGCGTGCGCAGCGTACCGAGAACGCCTGCTCCAGTGCTCCTGGAACTTGTGAGCACGACCGTCGTTCCAGCCCACTGCGCCAGATTGAAGCTGCGCTCCACCGCCGAACCACTGCCGTCGGCCGGCTGCACCAGCAAGCATCGACTCGGCGCAGGTTTGGATGCCGAGCTGGCGGCTCAACAGGAAGCTGAAATCTCGCCCTGGATTGGTCGAGTTCTGACGGTAGCGCAGCAGGACTGCGCCGTCTCAACGTTTCAGCAGCCGTTCTGCATGCGCCGCACCCTCCCGACTTTACGAAAGTGAGTGTCGGCAGAACTCGTGCCAGGCGGACAGCGGCTTCGTCGTCGAAGCCAGGCGGCAGCAAAGCCTCCACGGCATCGTTCCAGAAGATGCCGTCTGTTGAGCTCGACACGGAGGCGGCGAGGCCGTCTCGTACTCGTCCGTCGTCGTCGTCGTTTCGATGTCTTCGTCCCTTGTGATATTCTCCTCCCCGTCTCTGTCGTCGTGTCGAGCTCTTCCAGCCTGATCAACCGATCTCCACTCTGCCCCACCCGTTCAGCTGAGAGAGGCGGCGGCAGCGTCTCTTCAGACGAGACCTCGATGACGCGCACCTCATCCATGGGCGGCATGACTGCGCGCGGCGGCAGCGGCGGCGGCCGGCGCGTCAGCGCCTCCAACGCATTGTCACGTGCACTGGCGTAGTCCTGCACGACCGTCTGCGGTCCTGGGCGTACCTCAGTGGTCGCTGACAGAGGAGGCAGCACGTACAGCGGGATCAGCACGCCGAGCACGGTGCCGAGGACGAACGCTACTCCGGCCGTGATGACACACAGCGCTTTCGAGGTCCGCGACGCGGACACGCGCACTCCAAACACGCACTCCTGCTTGCTCATGGTGGCGAATGAGGCCGGCTCACATGGGCTGCAGACACGGCGGCAGAGGTGACGGGGGGCGTCCTCTCGCGGCGACGGCTAGTGCCAGACTGCGGTGAGCGGTGCGGCGCGGCCGCTCCAGCTGGGGAGGCCGCCGGCGGCGCGGGCGGCGCGGGGCGGAGCTTGTCCGGCTGGGGGCGCTCGCGCCACAGCTGCACCTGCGGACAAGGCAGAGCGGGCTCAGTTGTCTGCCGCCATGGGAAACGGCGGCGGAGCAGGACGCTGATTGGTCGGCACACGGTGACGTCATCACTCATGGTTCGGCGGTGACACGGGACAGTGAGATTGGCGGCTGACGCGACGGTGGCGACACCACCGCTCGGCAGTCCGCTCTGTCAACCCTGGCATTGCGGGAATATCGCCTATGTAGGTCTGCAGAGGATGGGGTTTCGGGGTGACAGGCGGCTGTTTTTGATCATCGGAACGTCAATGATCATTCGCTCATGTCACTCTACAGTTACGTGACCTTTCCTGCAAATACCAAGCACAGAGTTCGAAATGCGCACAGGCATAAGTACAGTTTAGAGCCATCCCAGCAGCATTCCGAAGTCTGGGTTTGTTTCAAGTCGACAACCGCGAGCGCCGCATAGAATGTTGAGCGTCCCTGAAATGGATGTCTCCGGCAGAACAAATGTGCCGATTGCACAAGGCCCCCCTGCGTGATCTTGCTGAGATTATGGTTATAAATCAGACGAAGACGTCCGTTGAATCCAGCGAACTCGACATAAAATGCCGACTATGGGCAATGACTGAGCTGGCTTCGCCGTAGTTGGAATAGAGACGCTCGTCTAAACAGAGAGTCGTCGCAAGGGGATACAGACTCCAATATTTTCGGTCACAGCCGAAATTCCTCAGGTTCGATGCTCGCAGTTTTGTTTGACAGATGACTGGTGAACAGGACAGACTGTTGAAATGAAATTCCGGTGGATGACTGCAATTATGAACACTTAAATGTTAAGAATTACATCAGACAATGGCCACCTAAGCAGAACAAGCTTGGTGACGTATGATTGACGGTCGTTGACTAAATAGCGGACTTTGTAATGGCGCATTCAAATAATAGTAGTTTTTCTGTGTTAGATCTTAATTGTGTGTATTCGCCCAGGAAGTTGATAAGTTTATATTTGGGGGGGGGGCATTTGTTTATTTTTGTCAGCATTTCGGGATGGAAATTTCAAAGGCTTTTCCGGGATCATGTCCATTGTGTCCCTTCAACCTTTACCTCCTGCGAACCTTCGAATTTCTATCGATACTTATTAACACGACCGCATACTATGCCATTCCGGTCGCGAATGTCGTCGTGTATTTTCGCGAAGTTGTCGCGATTTTCTGCTATTGCGACGGCCGAAACTCGCAACTCGCATTTCTGAATGCCCTTTATTCGGCCGCCGGAATCACGTTTCACGACAGCGCTTCGCGGCGGAAAAACGCTGAGCATGTTAAGTTTCCGCGACGGAATCCCTGAATAGGGGAACGAATTGAGTACAGTATGTTCTTCCCGCTGTTATTAAATTTATAATACGCAAGTTTCGTGGTAGTCAATTTATATTTTCGGGGAAAAATTACCATAAATACATCGAGTGGGAGATCGCCTGTATGGCTTGAGGGGCGACATCATCGCGATGTCGCAACGTCGCCACAACTTTCCACCGCGTAAAGTCGCGGCGGCGTGGCGGCCGAGGAGCCAAGTGTACGGCCGCCTTAAGTTGACTGGGAATATACGACGTCAAGCAGAATCCTGTGAGTCTGCACTCGGCAAGACGGGTTAGCGCCACCAGTTAACTTTGGTAAATTAATTTCGTAACAACTTACTATGACTAGCATGATTCGACTTTAATACCAATTACTAAATTGTACAAGTTCCCTATTCATTTGTTTAAGGATCGAGATAACTGTTGCTAAGTATATCTGATTTTTTGGCTGATATATCATCGACAGGAGCGGACTTAGAGGGTATGGTGCTAAGTCGTGCACCCTCCCCTGAAGACCGATGAATTCAACGAAAAACTGTCAAATATGAATACAACCAGTAAGACGCCTTAAACGGCGAAGGACGAGCGAGTCCGAATAAATCCGCGTCAATTTATAACCCGTCAACCGTGGTTCGTCTGCAAGTCATTCGCTTTGGAATGTATTTCGCTGGGTTTGTTTTCCGTCGCAAATATACAACTGAATCAGATACTTTGAACTAATAGGTTTTGAAGCGATTTTAAATTTGCAACTTATGACTTCATGTTGTAGCAAAAAATCGTCATTTCTGGGTGGTATGGGTAGATGGAGTGATGCGCCTTTACGAGCCGCACTGCATTTTATGTCTAGCACCCTTTGGTTTTGAAGCTACGGCGGTGTAATTAAGGAAAATTATAAAATCTCAATAAGAAATATACAGAACAGATTTTAACAGCTGAATACTGCATGCGCAAAACCTAAATTTATGAATGCATTTTAGAGACGCACATTGTCTACAGATTGTTTTTTTCATCGTTTCACGTCCCATAGTGCTGAGCACTGATTAAAATGTGAAGACGTCATAAAACTATGATTTGCGCTTGTATAGCCAGAAAACTTTAACGTACCACGCGCCGCTGATCGCACATAGTGACATACAGGGCGATCGTTTTCTCTACGCATTTTGTGTTTGACCCGTGTCGTTGCGACTTTTGGTTGCGATATAGAGTCCGGTATTGCCAACCGATGTTTTCAGGTAATTTTCGTGGACGAACAGGGTCACGTGCGCACGTGCGTGTGACCCAAGAGTTTGACCTGTGCACATCTCCAGTGTTGTGGCTCCAGGCCTCACACCAAATTTTAGCTATTAGCTATATGTCCACCGTTTCTCAGCACACAGTATAAACTTTCACACCCCTGACGCGGCATGTGTCACGCCGCCGTGATACCCATCACATATAAAAAACATGCAAAAATCAATAATGTTATTGCATGGCTATTTCAGTATGGCGAAGACCGCTTTGTCAATCGGTATTGCGGGTTCAAAAGAATAACTTGACCAGGTCGCGGTCCTGCCCGGCCGGCCCCGCCGGGTTCGCGCTTATATGTGAGAAAAATCCGATATTCAATGAGGACTCGCTCCGCGCTTCGCGCTCGCTCGTAATTAAATGAAGCAACGTGCTTCATAATCACTATTCGTTACCAAAAAGACCGGATATTTGAAAGTACCGGTAAAAGATGATTGTGCCCACACATTTTACCGGCCATAACATATTTTACCGGCCAAAGAGGGGCGCGGTAATCTGCGCCCCCTCCTGGGAAAAATTATGGATCCGCGCCTGATCGACATTCACTTTCTTGAACACTTGAGAATGTGGCTAATGTGTGTCAATCACATTGCATACTGGAAGTTATAAAATGTTATTTTCGAAGTTTTCCAAATCGATTGTGACCCATCATTAAGTGAAATCCTGACCACCGAACTCCTAACAGTAGACAAATCCACAATGTTAAAATGTTCAGTTAAAACTAGGCAGGTAAAAGTGCTACAAATGCTTTTCTGAAGACATACTCATGGTATTAAGTCCTAACCTCAGGAGTCATAATGACCAGAATATATCCGTTGCATATGACACATGTATCAATGTATTGTGTGATTGTAGTATTGTAAGACAGCCAACAGTTCAGTCCCGCTGCGTGACTCAAACAGCCTATTGTGGCTCTGTTCGCCGTCGCTCAGTACAGGGCGTACCTTCTTGTCGACATTGACCCTCGGATAGTACGGGTCAACTGAGCGAACGAATTAAGTCCTGCTTAGTGAAGGGTGCTTATCCCAGTGGCCCATTTGAGCAAATGGTTAGAACTAAATTAACATAAAATTCAGCATCCGCCTGATACGAAGACGGGAAGACTGCATGATGTTAGTTCAGAAACTCGCCGCGAAGGGCGCCACCTGCGGCGGCGCTCCTTCAATACTATGCGGAAGTACCGCGCCAAAGCCGGAGTTTAGCAGAGATCTGTCGAGACGATGTGGAAAAGGAACGGAAGCAGGTCTGACATGGTAAAAGAAGGCGATGTGATGATTCGGACATTATAGCATCGCGGGGCGTGAGTTGATGCGAATGCAAATTTGTATTGAGAAAATTATATCAAAAAATATATTACAAGCAATTAAAAATAGTTATTGGGTATATGTCACAATTATATTTCCATTAGATATTTCACAAAGAGCGAAAGATAACTGACTGCATGTCGCATTGTCACATCCAACTACCCGGTAACGTTTGATCTGTACCTACCTAAACGGCTGCTTTGTTGTCATTCTGCAAATGTCGGCGACATAAAAGAATGTGTGTAGAGTAACATTATACTCTCACATTGGCACAACGAAACAAATAACACTTTCTCTTACGGATTTCAAGCCTTGTTACCAGGGTTGTTAAACTTTGACACAGTATGATAAATAATGGTCATATCCCAGAGAAGATAGCGCCTACAAGCGTCAAGAACCAAAATACAATTTCACACGACCAAAGAACATAGGTGTTTGTCCCCATGCATTTGGACGACGAAATTTGACGTGATATTTAATTTGTGGTAGGTAAACGCGTTTGCAGCCAAAATCGGTTGACAGCAGGGACTATCATGGGCTGGGTGCACCCATGGGTGCCCACTCAATTCTTCCAA
>VOPJ01000844.1:0-25780 GCA_014673585.1 Semibalanus balanoides
ATTTTGACCTTTGAACTTGGAGGTCAAAATCGAGTTAAAACGATCAAAAACGACCGGGTACCGCAAAACGTCCCGACATTATTGCCAGATCCTCTCAAAAGTAGTGTCAATTAATAGCCAGAGTTCATATATGATGATGATGATGATTGTGGCTTTAGGGCGCCGCAACAAAGTAGTTATATGGCGCCCATCCAGAGTTCATAAATCATATCTAACGTCCGTGAACCTAAACTTAATTTTTACCTTTGACATTGGAGATCAAAATCGAGGTCAAATGACCAAAAACGACCGGCTTACCAGCATAACGGTCCCGAAATTTATTGTCCATATTCTTTCCCAAGTAGTATCAAATGATAGACTAAGGGTCCATATCTAACGTCCGCGAACCTTAACCTCAAATTTCGACCTTTGAACCTTCGAGGTTCGAAAATCGAGGTCAAACGAACCAAAAACGAACCGGGTACCGCATAACGTCCCGAAGTTATTATCGCCGGATCCTTTCCATAATGGTAATCTCAAAGGAATAGCCAGGGTCAATATCTAACGTCCGTGATCCCTTACCTTGATTTTGACCCTTGACCTTGCAGGTCAAAATTGAGGTCAAAACGGCCGAAAAACGACCGGGTACCGCATTAACGTCCCGAAATCATTGTTCAGATCCTTTGCCAAAATAGTATCAAATGATAGCCAGGGTCCCTATCTAACGTCCGTGAGCCCTAACCTCAGTTTTGACCTTTGACCTTGGAGGTCAAAATCGAGGTCAAACGATCAAAAACAACCGGGTACAGCGTAACGTTCCGAATTTATTGTCGTATCCTTTCCAAAATGGTCAGTATCTAACGTTTTTTTTTTTACCTTAACCTCGATTTTAACCTCCAAGGTCAAAGGTCAAAATTTAGGTTAGGGCCACGGACGCTATATATGGACCCTGATTATCATTTCAGACCATATATGAAAGGATCTGACAATCAATTTTCGGGGTGTTATGCTGTACTCTATCATTTGATCTTGACTTTGATCTCCAAGGTCAAAGGTCGAAATTAAGGTTAGGGTCATGAACGTTAGATATTGTCCCTGGCTATCATTTTCAATCATTTTGGAAAGGATCTGACCGTAAATTAGGGACGTTATTTTGTACCCGGTCGTTCCTGCTCGTTTGACCTCGAATTTGACCTCCAAGGTCAAAGGTCTAAATTGAGATTACGGTCACGGACGATGGGGTAGCCATAGGAACCATTCACCGTGGTTATCATTTGAAACCATTTTGGAAAGGATCCGGCAACAACTTCGGGACGTTATGCGGTACCCGGTCGTTTATAGTCGTTTGACCTCGATTTTGGCCTCCAAGTTCAAAGGTCAAAATTGAGGTTATGGTCACGTACGTTAGATATGAACCCTGGCTATCATTTGAGACCATTTTGAAAAGGATCCGGTAATAATTTCGGAACTTTATGCGGTACCCCGTCGTTTGACCTAGTATTTGACCCCAAAGGTGAGATACCATTGCTTGTCACTGTTCTGATTATGGTCACGGACGTTACATTTGTACCCTGTCTATCATGAGACCATTTTGGAAAGGATCCGGGAATCATTTCGGGACGTTATGCGGTTATACCCGGTCGTTTTTGGTCGTTTGACCTCGATTTTGACCTCCAAAGGTCTAAGGTCAAAATTGAAGGTTAGGGTCACGGACGCTAGACATGGGCACTGTCTATCATTTGAGACTACTTTGGAAAGGATTCGGCAATAATTTCGGGACGTTATGTGGTACCAAGGTCATTTTTGCTCGTTTGACCTCGTTTTTTACCTCTAAGGTCAAAGTTCAAAATTGAAGTAGTTAGGGTCACGGACGTTAGATATGGATCCTGTCTATCATTTGAGACTACCATTTTGGAAAGGATCCGGCAATAATTTCGGGACGTTATGCGGTACCCGGTCGTTTTTGGTCGTTTGACCTCGATTTTGACCTCCAAGTTCAAGGTCAAACTTGAGGTTAGGGACACGTACGTTAGATATGAACCCTGGCTATCCTTTGAGACCATTTTGAAAAGGATCTGATAGTAGTTTCGGGACGTTATGCGGTACCCCGTCGTTTGACCTCGTATTTGACCTTCAATGTCAAATACCATTGCTTGTAACCATTCTGATTATGGTCACGAACGTTAAATATGAATCCTGGCTATCATTTGGGACCACTTTGGAAAGGATCCGGCAATAGTTTTTGGACGTTATGTGGTACCCAGTCATTTTTGGTCGTTTAACTTCGTTTTTGACCTCCAAGGTCAAAGGTCAAAACTGAGGTAAGGGTCATGGACGTTAGATATGGACCCTGTCTATTATTTGAGACTACTTTGGAAAGGATCCGGTATTAATTTCGAGACGTTATGTGGTACCCGGTCATTTTTGGTCGTTTGACCTGTTTTGACCTTCCAATATAAGGTCTAATAGGTGCTAAAATTGAAGGTATAAGTGGTGCACCGGACGTTATAGTAATTATGATCCTTCTATCATGTGAGGACTATTTTTGGAAAGGATCCACTAAAGGGCAGATCTAATATCGTGTCTGAAGCATTATTTGCGTTACCGGAGTTCAGTTTTTTTTGGTTCGTTTGACCTCGTTCTGACCTCCAAGGTCAGAATGTCCACTTCAATAGCTTATGCCAAGAAATATGAGGTCATGGGACGTCTAGACCCTACGAAGACCCCTTGGATGCGTAGTGTATTTCGCAGAACCACCTTGACTTTTAAGGACCACAGGATCGACGGTATTAATTAGGCTCGAGACGTTATGTGGGTACCCGGTCACCTATGCCTCTATGGAGTCGTTTGACGCTGTCGTATTCCTTGATCTCGGCTCCAAATCAAAGTTAAAATTGAGGTTAGGGTCCCACTTACGACCACCAGAGCGTGTAATGGAGTGCCATCCGCGATCTCCTCTGTCTCTTTGAATTTCACTCCTTGAAAACCATTCCTTTGGGAGAAGGATCGGGAAAAATTCGGGACGTTATGCTGGCCCTCGCTAGTTTCGCAACTTGTTTCTCTTGAGATTTGACCTTGAGAAAGATGAGGCGCCGTAATGATAACAAACATAAAATTTAGATGCACTTACTTCATATCTGATCGCGTTGCGCATGGTACGGATTGGGATCCCACAGAGATCCCATTATAACACAATCGAATTACATGAGAATAATTAGATCCAAACGGATCGTACAACCGATCCGATTTGGCACGGTTCAAACTTCCGTACTAGGATTAATGCCATTACCTAATAATATAGTATTCTCGAGCTAGAGAACCGAACTAAAAAGCCCGAACCCCCATTGTGCCTTGCATTAACAACTGAATAGTTACAAAAGTATACTGAACAAATTACTTGAATTACATTTTGGTTCCGAAAATAACCCCCATCATGTTGCCTCATACCTTAATGGCGGGGAATTTATCATCATGAGATACCTAGATAGGATTCCCAATGCACCCCCTAATATGGTGCTTTGCAGATATTCGGAGCGCAGGCGGATCAGGGGACAAAATATTGAAAGAACGGAAAATCTATGTCACAGTGTATCCCGGTGCGGACGAAGTGGTGTGTAAAAGGTGGATCAGAATGAAGTCAGGGCGCTAGGAATCGATATGAGAGTGGGAGCCGCGTGGGTGGGGCCAAACGGGAGAGCAAATTGGAAGTCGATTATTCCATGCAAGACGTCGCATAGACGCGCCACATGTTAAAAATCCGAAAATGTGGGCAGGTGCCCCCTGCCCCCCGGCTCCTACCCCATGTCCGATGATCCCAGCGGAGTTCGGATCCAGACCCACAGATAAAGATCCCGAAGACCGTTGTTGGGATCCCGAGCCAACTATGTCAGTCTGCTCGCCATTGATTATTATACAAGTTCATGAGCTCGGCTGGGCAGTAACTCCCCCCTGGCAGAGCACGCAACCTACCCAGTAGCAAAGTCTACACCCATGGGGAGCATCTCCTCTGAAGTCCCCAGTTCTGGTCACATGCCATGAGCGTTTCAGATCAACAGAGGATCGATTTTAGTTTGCCTAAAAATCAAGGCAGAGTGCTTTCACGGGTTGCCGGAAGTACTGCTGGCGGTCGCTGCGGTGCGCGCGCCAGCAGCGTGGGGTAGAGGACGATTTGGCAGATGGGTAGCGAAGTATGACGTCAGTTCGTTCATTTCGTTATTTAGTAACAAAAGAACATCAGAAGTGCCAACACCAAATCCACGGATTAACCGGATGGCGCAAAAAAGGCCACAAAAAGCTTTAAATGGGGTAGTCCCTCAGGCGATCGCTCTCCAGAGAAAACAAATTAAAACAAGAAAATTAACGCACAGCCGTAAGAACAGATCAACGTAGGCCCCGCTACCAGCCCACGAGCGGCTATTCGAAAATCGAGTGGTGGCCGATGGCCCGCTACAGGCGGCAACAGCAGGTCGCGTGGTGAATGAGCTTAATGTGAGGCTGTTTGATGTGTTGGGTGTGATTGATGTCCTGTGTGAACCCATTGCAATGAATGTCTGTTAACGTGGGTGATGCCGCCCGCCATAGTCATATACCCTGTGTTTAGTCCAAATTAGTCTACCAAAAAGCAGGAGCTCTATATTGTTTTTGGGTTGACAAACCGTGCAACCTAGTCGCGCACAAGCGTCCTTTAAGTACGCCGCTTGCGTTAAAGAAGAGGTTTCGTTACTGTGAATCGATAAGTATAGAGTGGGCCCAGCACCAGTCGGACGTCCCCACACGGATCGCGGCCGCCAGCGATCCCTTCGGCCGGAGAATCGTCAGCCGCGAGGCTGTGTGTGTGTGATAGAGCGTGTGTAAGATGTTGAATTAATAAAAGCCATGTTAATTAGGTGTAGGGTTCTAGGCTCTTAGGTTCTCTTAGGTGGTTGCTGATACCTGACTCCAGCTAGAAACCCTAGGTGTAGTGAGGTTAAGCTCTAGGTTATAGGTTAGGTGTATAGGTCTAGGTTAGTTAGGTTTAGTTAAGTTAGGATTAGTTAGGTATAGGGTTAGTTAGGTTAGGTTAGTTAGTATAGGTTAGGTTAGTTAGGTTAGGTTAGGGTGTAGGGTTACGAGGTTAGAAGTTAGGTTAGGTTGGCGTTCAGGTTAGGTGAGGATATTGGGTTAGTTAGATTAGGTTAGGGTCCAAATTAGGTTGGTTCTATAGATCAAGATGTTACGTATAGTGGCCCTCTACAACAAGATAGCCAGATGGATGCTGTCTTGGACTTTTTCAATATGCGAATTTACTTATCCTCAGACATTAGCCCCCATTTCAAAACACGCCAGCCGCAGCGACCGCCGAGGCCGCGGCAGCAGAGCAAGTTTGGAGCTCGTACAAGCCCCTCGTGAGTTCACGGCGCGCACTCCTCCGTAAATGGGGGACACTGCCCTAATAGGAGCAGTGGCGTCGGAGCCCACGTAAGTCTCTGCGGCCCGGCATCCGCCCCGGCCGCAAGGGAAAACCCTGAACCCAGCACTCCCGATAACACGCTAAAAAACTTCACTGGCTGTAGTAGTACTTACTACGTGACAAAAACCACGCATGGTTAACCCTACTCAGTCTAGCAGGCAATATTGTACACGACGTTTGCGGGCGCACACTGTTTGCGGCGCACACTGCGGCGATAGCGCAGTTGTCGTGCATTTGCACGACCAACGCCCTTGTGAGACTCGCCCGGTCCTGCTTGGGCGGAGCTCTGGTAGTTAGGGCAAAATTAGGATAAAAAAGGGAAACAGTCGAGTGTATATGCATTTGTGTAGTACTGTGAATATTCGTCCTGCTTGTGCAGTGTCTGGATTACATTCGACTTCCACCAGTGAACTGAAAAATTGATAAAACCTTGGGGATTCATCGATCGATAAAGCTGCTACCCTTCGTGATTCGTGAAAGTGACAACAATACACGGACATAATTGGAAATAAGTGCGGAAAGTGAAAGTGGTTAACATGGCCGATGAGAAGGAATCTGGATCTAGTCCTGCTGAAGACAGTATTCGAGTGATATGTCGTTTTCGTCCTCTAAACACCTCAGAAGAAAAGGCTGGATCAAAGTTTGTCGTGAAGTTTCCATCACAGGGTGGATCAGATGACAATGCATGCTCAATCGGGGTAAGTGTTAGCACATATCTTAATGCTGTTTGTCATGTTTCAAAGTTATTTTGGGGTCTCAAGACTGGTAATTATTTGTGGTGAGCAGAACCGTTAAAATAGCCAAGGCAGACCACAGTTCAGTTGAGTTGCTGCTTTTTTTTCCAAAAAACCTTTTCCCCCAAGTTCCCAAGATTCCATTTGCCTTGGTGTCCGGATGGAAATTAGAGCCCAAAAAAAGACCATGAGAGTGGAAATTTATTATGTAGAAAATGTACATAACATGATAGTGTTTGAAATGTAAAAGCAGTGGTTTTTATTAAATTCAATGTATTTTGGTAAATATTTACTTATATTACAATTAATATCACAATTCATAATTTGGGAGTGGAAAATTAATTTATAAAATGGAGAATGAGAGTGGAAAATTATTCACAGTTGAGTGTCGTCTCCCAACCAAATCAACAAATTTTGGGGCACTGGGCCTCAACTTGACTGAAAGATCATCTTTTCAGTTTTGTGATACAATTGAATTGAAGTGCCACAATATTGAAATGTAAAAATCAAAACATCCTACTTTTTATGCTTTTGGTGGTGTAGTTCCCCTAAAGCAATTATACCTTTATTGACATGAAGTGTTTTAGACTTCTCATGCTATCAGAATGTGAACAATCTGTCAGTATCATCTGCATTTTGATAACAGGCAAATTCAGATGTGTCCAAAGAGCAGACTTTTGTCCTACATTACACAAAATGGTGTCACATTTCTTTTTAAAATATAGGTGGCCTGTGGCACCACTGGTGGCCGTTCCTGAGCGGGAGAGGTCGCCTGTGGCGGAATTGGCCTCTATCTCATATTTTTATCTTCATGGTCATGTGTCTTTCTTATGGTGAACGTTGCTATAGTAAACCATAAATAAACCCTGTGATCCCTAACCCACTGCTATACAACAAGAACAATATGTAGGAAACATTTGAAACATGTAACCCAAAAAATAGCAGCATTTTTCCCTTTGCCCCCATGGGACCTCTCCCGAATGGCCACCCCTCCACAATATTACCACTTGTGACTCCGCCATAATTATCAGCAAATTGTTTAATGATCAGAAATAGGTGTGTGTTATCGTTCGTCTCAGCTCATGCAACATGGCAGCATGCATTAAAGAAGCCTTTCACAAACTAGCTTTATTCAACGGAAAGCAGCATACTCGCAACACAAAAAGCGTAATTAATACTCCGAAAGGGCACACCATTTCCCCCCACTCAGTTTTGTCACGTCACAGCCGTTTGCTTACAACCACATAATACAACGACCACAATTCCCATATCTCAGTACATTGCACTCAGAGCGAAGCTCACAGAACATAACTTCATGCTCCAGATGAACGACGCTTACAAAACGTAATCACGCTCTAGATGAATAGGCCTGCGCGTAGAGCGGGCAGAACGACGCAACGGTGCATGCTCGGGCGCTGTTGGCGAGGGCTCAGATCTGGACTGCGGTTGGGGCATTGGGATGTCAACATGGCTGTTTGACAGGTGTGGACTAGGATCTGTTTCTACCATCAGGGTTTCTGTCTTCTGGCAGTCATCGTTGTTTTGATTGTCCGTCTGGCCTTCGGTGCTGGGATCATAGTCCTGCCTGTCAATCAGAACCTCGGCACCAGGATCCGGTGGACACACTGTGCCTCGCGGGGCGAGGTGTCTGATGCTGACAGTCGTCTCTCTGCCATCTGGTAACCGAACATGCGCGTACTGTGGGTTGGCCTCTAGAAGTTCCACTTCGTCCACGAGTGGGTCGTACTTTTGACGCACATTCCTCTTCATCAGAACCCAAACTCACCAGGCCTTGAAAGCCACGTCGCACGGAGAGCCCCGGACGCTGATCGTCTCGTCTTGGTGCCGGAATAGAGCGCTTCATGCGGAGTTTCGTTCAGTTGCCGTCGACAAGAGACTTTCTCACGAGTGAAGAGCGTCTGCAGAACCACGTTCCCATTCTCCACGGGCAGCCGCCGACCAAACAAGCCAGCAACACTGCCTTCCAGATGATGCCATTTGTAGCGTTCCACTTGGCCATTTCCTCTTGGGTTGTATGCGGTCGACCTGCTGCTTGCGATTCCTTTGCCGAACAGGAACGACTTGAGCTCGGCTGACATGAAGGATGATCCGCGGTCAGAATGGATGTAAGACGGCATGCCAAAGATGGCGAATAGCTGGCACAAGCAGTTGATGACTGTAGCGGACGTTAGGTTGGCACATGGGAACAGCAAATGGGAATCTTGAATACTCATCGACTATGGTAAGCATGTATCGATTTCGGCTCGCACTTGGCAGGGGGCCCTTGAAATCGATGTTCAGGCGTTCAAAGGGCTGCGTCGCCTTGATGAGCTGAGATTGAGGTGGTTTGGCGTATTGTGGTTTGCACTCTGCGCAAACAGGACACGATGAAGTGACATGCCTCACGTCTTCCACTGAGAATGGCAGATTTCTCGTCCGAACGAAGTGTGTCATCCTGGTGACGCCGGGGTGGCACAAGGCGCTGTGCAGCTCCACCAGCAGTTTCTTGCTGTCAGAAGCAGAGCACACTGCAGAGCGGGACAGTGCAATCCGCTGATGCGTTTCCTTGCCAGGCCGGTAAGATTGATGTACGTAGCAGTAGCTGGACAGCTCAAGGCGCCACCTCAAATCTTACTCGTTTCTTGACTTCCCCGCTCTGCTTCCCATCAAACTTGAAGGCGAGACAGCATCGGCTGGTTCAGAATATCAGCTTGGAAAACGGTCGTCCCAGAAGAGTGTCTTTTCCATCGGCGCACGCTTCCACGATCGCGTATGCTTCTTTTTCAACTGCCGAGTGATTTCGTTCACTGCTTGACAGGGTACGTGAAAAGAACGCTACCGGCCTTCCATCTTGACACAGAGTTGCAGCTATGGCCTGGTCGGATGCGTCTGTTTCCACGACGAACGGTAGTCATCGATGATGGCTGATCTCGTGGGCGTCGGCTTATGGTTATGTTTCAGAAAAAAATCAAAAACAAACTGCTGGAAACGCCTCTAAGTTTGCAGGCTTTCTTGAAGAGGAACTTGTGACTTAGCACCAGAGGACGGATTTTCTCTGAGAATCCATGAATCCAATGTGAGTAGTGAGCAAACATCCCGAGAACGCGCTGCAGAGAGGCAGCGTCACGAGGTGGAGGCAGCTCTTGCAGCGGCCTCAGGCGTTCGGGGTCCGGACGAAGCGTTCCGCCCCCGATGACGTAGCCCAGGAGGTTCACGGATGTGACAGAGTAGGAACACTTTTCCTCATTGAACGTAAGGTTGCACTTCTTCGCTACCTTGAGAAGTTTCTGAAGGTTTGCATCGTGCTCTGCCTGATCACGGCCACATACTGTGATGTTGTCCAGGTACACGAAGGTGTCGCTGAGTCCTTCCTGGGACACGATGGTGTCCATCACGCGTTGAAAAGCTGCGACTCCGTTCGTCACCCCGAAAGGGATTCGTGTGAACTGGAAGAGCTTTCCGTCAGCCTCGAACGCAGTGTACTGTTCTTCCCTTCTTCAACGAATTAGGAATCTTGTTTGGTAGGCACTGCGTAGATCGAGGTGTGCTGAAACACCTTTAGCGGGCGACATCAACGACCCATCTTCTCGATGTTTGGAGGGAATAGGCATCCAGCTGTGTTGTACCTTTTTGCAACTGGTCTGGATGTCGATGAACTAGCGTTTCTTGGTCTCGTTCAAGTGACGGACGGGACTTGAGCTCTCACGGCGACTGACTTGGCTCGTTGATCCCCTCTTCTTGTAGTCTCCGGAACCCTCCGACTCGATGGACTTGCGTCTGGGTGTCGTGTACCGTTCTTTGACTTAACGGCTACGGGTCGGCAGTCAGGCGCCAGGTTGCCAAACAGAGTTGGCAACGGAACATCCATGGTAGCCAGACCACAGACCGTCAGGGATGGTCTGGAACCTCCGAAGGGTATCTCCACTGACGTGTGCTGGTTGGAGGACAGTCATGCCCCAAGATGGACGTCAGCACACAGATCTGGAAGACCGTCAATTTCAACATCTGTGTAAGAGTGTTCTTGGTAGCTGAATTATGTTTGGCAACGGCCAGTAACCCATCGGCACCTTGGAAGAGTTGAGGCCAGTTGAGGCCATGAGCACGTCACCACTTTGCCCGGGAGCATCTCTCCACCTTGTGCTTCTTACCAGATGGAGGACTGGCGAAACTTTAGAGCTTCCCAGTATCCGACTAGGGGATGTCGGACATGCTGGCCATTCACCTCTCCTTTCATGTAAGCCTTAGCTAGTCCACCAGGTGAAGCAGATGAGATAGATGAAGCAGCCCAGCTGTTGGTTCTGATTGCTCCTTCGTCCATTGAGGAACAGCTGCTGCAGTCGTGTTTACCGGATGCGGCACACTTTTGGGCAAAGTGTCCAAATCTTGCCGCATGAAGTGCACTTGGGCATCCCTTGACAGGGACAACTTGCGCGTGGATGTCTGGGTTCAGTCCCAGAAGAAGCAGAGTTGTCCGGCTTGCACGGACCTGTAGCTGCCAGTTTGGGTTAGTCTGGCTCGTACGGGAGTTGGATGTCAGGGAGGAATAGCAGGTGAGGCATTGACTGGATAGCTTAGGTTGATGGTAGCGACTCTGAGGACTCTGAAGCAGCTTCGAGCAGCACGGGCCTGATCTACAAGCGGGTTGACAAGTCAAGCGTTTTTTGTTCTCAAGTAAGCAGCTTGCCTTAAATATGTGACCAGACAACCAGACCATTGATGAAGCATCACGAATTGACTCATCCTAGCTTGCTCACTGAGAGGTCTTAAAGTTGCAATCCCTACTGAGCCTTGCTGCAAGCCTCTGCAAGTACTGGTCAAGAGATTCCCCTGCTCCTGTTTGCGGGTGGCCAGAAGATGGCGTGCAAAAACCTCGTTTTTTCGGCTTATCATACAGGGATTGTTAAGAACACTGATTGCACTATCAACGGTTTCAACTCTGCATATAGTCACATACACTTTGGACAAACATAGTTTTTGAGGAAACTCAATCTGTTTGGCTCTGGACCTTGTCAAGCTGGGTTAGGAAGCTTGAGAAAAGTCCTGTGCCAGTGGCGGGCCACTTTTGACAGGCAGAGCTTGAGTTGGGGTCAGCATTCAAGACGCTCCCGGTCTATAGATACTTGTCCCATGGTTTCTTGGACTTTGGGTTCGAGGTTGCTGGGAATTACATTTTACGTTGAATAAATTGTAATGGAGTCTAGAATGAACGTGTGTGTGGTATCGCTTCGTCTCCAGCTCATGCAAACATGCGCATGCATTAAAGAGCCTTCACAACTAGGCTTCATTCAACGTAAAGGCAGCATACTCTGCAACACAAAAGGTAATTAATACTCCAAGGCACGGACAAGAAGGACACTCTGTATTACTTAATGTGATATTTTGCATCAATTGTTAGGTTATTGCAGGGATAAACTAATAACTAAAGTGGTGACGTTTGTTAGTCTAACCCCATCCTTCGTCCTCATGGTGTTTTGTGTCGGCTGCCAGTGGAAACAGCCCATTGACCACTTCCTTTGGTTAGGTCCTTACTTCCAGCTTAGTCATTTGTGGAGCTGCTGGAGTCCTGCATTTCAGAAGCTCTGAAGCAAGTGGCTTTACAGCCTAGTGTTGCTGTGTGCGGACGTGAGATCATTCCAAATCAAATTGTAAACGCTATTTTAAATAAAAAAAAAAAAAAAAAAAAAAAATCCTACACCAGAACAAAATTAATTGAAACAGGTACCCTAATATATTTCCCTCCTCTTTAAATTAAACGTACAACCATGGGATGCTTAAATTAATACCTTTTCAGGGTCATAAGAACAAAAAATAAGGTTTCTCAGTAATGGTTGGATTCTTTGTTTTTGAAATTGGCGATACACACTACCCCTATTATAAAGAACCAATGCAATTTACAGCAGCAACATGCACACCATAATGATCCTACATTCCAAAGATTTTGTACCAGCAAATCATTTTATACGGTGATAAAAGCAACCTCGAACTACAAATAGACGGTTCCTCAGTATTTGGTCGGGATCTTAGTTTTGAAATTGGCGATACACATACCCCATATTATGACAAGACCAAGCATTTATAGCAGCAAAATGCACCGACCCAAAATGACCTTAACATTCCCAAGGATTCTGTACACCAATACATTATACGTGATTTAAGCAAACTTGGACTCTGTAACTTCAAAGCCAAGAGCCAGGCTGGACTGTGAGCAAACTTTTACGCGTGTTCGATTGCCATCAAACCAAAACAATCAAGGATGTGGTTCCCATCTGATTCGGTTCACGTGAACCTGGGTCCAATCCTGGAGCTTTCTGTACTGGATCCAGTAAAACAATATACATATAATGTGCGTTGACAAATATGCAAAATATATTTTTTCAACAATCTACTATATAATTCAAATCCAAACAATATATATGGTTATGTGTAGCTTTTATCCAATCTAAATCAGCATTTGGTCACGTGAGTCAACCGCCGTTTACACCTTACATAAATAGGCGCCGCTCGGAAAGCCGACGGTCCTCCTTGGCTGTCCGTCCGGTCACATTTGTCCGCTTCCAGTGGCCAACTCCAGGAGCATTTTCTCATCCATACATGACATAGAGCTGAGGTTGCTGACTTCAAGGTCGTCTGTTTGCCGTCTGTGATGTTTGTGGCGCGGCGGCGCCCAAAAGCTGGCGCCTGTCTGGCGGGGGTCAGGGGGGACGACGTCGACGGAGGAGTAATTATTTTATCCGCTGACTCTAAATAGGACCTTGCGCCGACTAGTTATCGTGATTTTATCAATGGTCGAGTTATTGGGTTGCATTAGACGTGCGTGAGACGCGTGGAAGGGAGTATTGGCGCTCAGTGTAATTAGAAGTGGTGTGTAAATTAAAATACATGGCTCAAGAATTACATGGAACAATAGTCAATAGGTATGTACATTTTTACAACAGTGAAATGCAAGGGCATAGGAACGTTACTTAAAATTACGTGTCCAAAAACCTGTGACAAATTGATCTAGTCTTGGTTCGCCTTGTAATCATTTCTGCAATCATTGGTTTGGATGACAACCAGGGGGCATTTAACACCATATTTTTATTTAACAACCCCTGGCCCCCAGTCAATGACATTTGGCTGAGACCCTAGTCAATGGTGTGTTAACTGGAATGATCTGGATGGTGTGGTGGCAGAGGCCATTTCAATGCATTGCCGTATAAGGTCAATGAGTCATCCATTCAATCATTTATATTCATAGAAGGATGACAAACATGTTTTTCAGAGTTTGAAGATTTCCAGTAGACAGTCACTCATAAAGTGTTTTTGTGTCTTTGTGTTGTGTCTGGCAGAGCATTTTAACACATGGAGCAAAAATGGACAGGCCGATTTCTAAGCAGGTAGCACCGTTTGATGCGGCACAACATTGGACAGATGATGATACTGGTTGTCAGTCAATCGGTGGCACATGCTACGTGCCGCTGTGTGGGCCTCTGCACCATTTTTCTGGCCTCCTCAGGTCACACAGTGACACAGACTTGATACTCACATGTCACATGCATGTTACAGCGTCTGGGTGCCCATTGGGGTTCCCAACCCTGAGGGGGGCAAAATAGACCCACCAGGGGGTAAAACCAGTAGACATATGATTGTCTTTTTCCTGTGAATCTAACTACGTATTTTTAAATTTAGTCTGTCTGTCTGTCTATGCTGTATGTCTTCTGTTCTGTCTGTCTGGTCTCTGTCTGTTCTGCTCTCTGTATGTCTGTCTGTCTCTGTTCTTCTGGTCGTCTGTTTCTGTCTGTCTCTGTATGTTCTGTCTCTGTCTGTCTGTCTCGTCTGGTCTCTGGTCTGTCTGTCTGTCTCTGTCTGTCTGTCTCTGTTCTGTCTGTCTCTGGTCTGGTTGTCTCCTGTTGTTCTGTCTCGTCTGTCTGTCTTGTCTGTCTGTCTCTGTAGTCTGTCTCTGTCTGTCTGTCTCTTGTCTGCTGTTCTCTGTTCTGTCTGTCTCTGTCCTGTCTGTCTTCTGTCGGTCTGGTCTCTGTCTGTCTGTCTCTGTCCTTGTCTGGTCTCTGTCTGTCTGTCTGTCTCTGTCTGTCTGGTCTCGTCTGTCTGTCTCTGTCTGTCTGTCTCTGTCTGTCTGTCTCTCTCTGTCTGTCTGTCTCTATATGTCTGTCTCACATTGTCTGTTTGTCTCTGTCTGTCTGTCTCTGTCTGTCTGTCTCTGTCTGTCTGTCTCTGTCTGTTTGTCTCTGTCTGTTCTGTCTCTGTCTGGGTCTCTGTCTGTCTCTTGTCTGGTCTGTCTGTCGTCTCTGTCTGTCTGTCTTGTCTTGTTCTGTCTGGCTCTGTCTGTTCTTTGTCTGTCTTGGCTCTCTGTCTTGTCTCTGTCTGTCTCTGTATCTGTCTTCTGTCTGTCTCTCTGTCGTCGGTCTCTGATTCTGTCTTCTGTCTGTCTTTTGTCTCTGTCTGTCTTCTGATCTGTCTGTATCTTCTGTCTTCTGTCTCTGTCTGTCTGTCTCTGGTCTGTCTGTCTGTCTTCTGTCTGTCTGTCTCTGTCTGGTCGTCTCTGTCCTGTCTGTCTCTGTCATTGTCTGTCTCTGTCTGTCTGTCTTAATTCTGTCTGTTCTCACATTGTCCTGTCTGTTGTCTCGTTCTGTCTGTCTCTTGTCTGTCTGTCTCTATATGTCTGTCTCCACATTGTCTCGTTTGTCCTTGTCTGTCTTGTCTTCGTCTTGGTCTGTCTCTGTCTGTTTGTCTCTGTCTGTCTGTCTCTGTCTCTGTCTGTGCTCTGTCCTGTCTGTCTCTGTCTGTCTGTCTCTGTCTGTCTCTGTCTCTGTTCTGTCTGTCCTCTGTCTGTCTGTCTCTGTGCTGTCTGTCTCTGGTCTGTCTTGGTCTCTGGTCTGTCTGTCTCTGTCCTGTCTGGTCTGTCTCTGTCTGCTCTGTCTCGTCTTGTCTGTCTCTGTCTGTCTTGTCTCTCTTCTGTCTTGAGTCTCTGTCTGTCTGTCTGTCTGTCTGTCTGTCTGGTCTGTCTCTTCTGTTTCTGTCTGTCTCTGTCTTGTCTGTCTTGTCTGTCATGTCCCTGTCCCTGTCTTTCTTGTCTGGTCTGTCTCTGTCGTCTGTCTCTGTCTGTCTGTGTCTCTGTCTTCTGTTCTGTCTGTCTCTCGTCTGTGCTCGTCTGTCTCTGCTCTGTCATTCGATGTGTCTCTGTCTTGTCTGGTCTCTGTCTTCTGTCTCTGTCGTCTGTCTCCTGTCTGCTCATGTCTCTGTTGTCCCTGTCGCTGCGCTCCCTCTGTCTGCCCTCCCGCCTGTACTCCTGTCACAATGGTCCGTGCTGACCTGTCGGTCCCTGTCGGTCTCGTGGCATTGAATAACTAGTACTTGTCCTGCTCGTCTCTGTCTGTCCTGTCGTAACTGGTTCAGCCTGTCTGTGTCATCCTGAAGTAACTGTCTGTCCGTATCTGTCTAAGGTCTGGGCTCTCATGATCTTGATCTGTCTCTGTCTGTAACTGTCTCTGTCCTGGTCTGGCTCTTTACTGTCTGCTGGTACTCGCTCATAGTCCTGGTCTGTCTCTGTCTAGTCTGTCTACGTGAATAATACCTGTTCATGTCCTCTCTACTGCTCTATGATCTGATCTCGTGTCTGGCTGTGTCCTCTGGTTCGTGTAAACACTCTGTTCTGTCTGATCGTGCCAACTTAACAATTGATGTGTGACTTTGCTAACCGTCTATGATCATTGTATGACGCCGTAGCCACAACAGTTAGTTGGAACCGCAAGATAGAGCTCTCAGATACTAAACGCTCAGTATATCCACGTTAGATCAAGAACAAAAGAACCAAATTAGACAGACGGAACACAAAGGCGACTAAGATCTAATCTCCAGCCAACTACGCGGGAACAATCGCGTATATATCAAAGGGGCTGATCTGAGCACGTCGCCCTGCTATCTTCTCCACGGCCGCCGCGGCCGTCGTCGTCGGCGATCCAGCGGGGTCGAGCAGGTCACCAGTCACGGGAAGCGATGTACTTACATACCTTTACATGCATACATTCATTACGGGGCCGTTTCCGGGGCTCGGCGGCGGCTGTCAGTATGTCTGTGTGTCGGCGGCGGCGGCGGCGTCAGGGCCGGAAGGAGACCTTGGCGGTCGGTGGGGACTCCGGAACCGTCTCAGATCAGGGTCGGAGCACGCTCCGCCTCCGCCCTGCAGACAGCGCCAGGTGGTCGTGTCGGCGCAGGAACATCAGTTGACCAGGGGAGACGCTCGCCAGTGCACTGGTCCCGGTGAAGTGCTGTGAAAGGTTTCAGTGTATTGAGAGGAGTCTCCGTTGGTGAGTGTTCACAGTGATGGTCGCCGCTCGGAGATGCGTTTTGCCGGAGTTTTGTGAAGTGGCGGTCGGAACTTATCTGTCTTATTTGTAAACTCCGTATCGAAGGACTCTGTTTTGAGATACTCACATTTATGGAGCTGCGCTGCGTTATATTGTACATTCAAAACGTACCTGTCGGAAAATACGTTTTCGCTTGCCTATTTCGCTATAGCAAAATGAACCATGCGGCATGCACTTAATACGATCTTTAAGTTTTGCTTTTTTAACACAACAGTAGTTCTTTTATGACGTAAAATATGCCTATACAAAACCATCAAGCACCTGTTCGCCTTCGGTCTTGGCCTAATGTCCATCGAGTATCGATGGTTACGAGTAGACACACGGACATATTGTGTCCATACCTCCGAAGTTCGCTGTTCGAACGTGCTCAGCACATTCTCGTAATGTCACGTGATGTGCCACGGCTGCTTTCAGTGTGCAGCAAATCCTAAGCCGCTCATGTATTGACCCTTACCACGTTGCGTGTGTGTTCGATGTGCAGCTAGTTTCTCGCCGCGGCGTCGTCACCGCGACAGCTCTCAGGATGAAGGGCTGGTTCGACGCGTTCAGGTCCGATGGCGGCCCGACGCTCTACACACGCAACAACAGGACCACCGTGCACGGAGACATGGCCATCACCCTCATCTCCATCGTCTTCCTGACCGTGCTGGTCGCCTTCCTGCTCATCTTCCCAGGAGTGCGCAGTCAGGTCAGTTCAGGGCGTCACCGTCTCCCCAGGCATCACCGCGCTCTCCCTTACTCGCCTACTGCTGGCGGGAAGGAAGTGCCTTACCGAGCTCAGCCTTACCGAGCTCAGCCTTACCGAGCTCAGCCTTACTGAGCTCAGCCTTACTGAGCTCAGCCTTACCTTACCGAGCTCAGCCTTACCGAAGCTCAGCCTTACCGAGCTCAGCCTTACCGAGCTCAGCCTTACCGAGCTCAGCCTTACCGAGTCAAGCTTACTGTGCTTCAGGCCTTACCGATTGAGGGCCTTTTACCGAGCTCAGCCTTAAACCCAGGCTCAGCCTTACTGACTCAGCCTTACCGATGAGGGCCTACCGAGATGCGAGGCCTTACCGAGCTCAGCCTTACCAAGGCTCAGCCTTTACCGAGCCTTCAAGGCCTTACCGAGCTCGCCTTACCGAGTTCAGCCTTACACGAGCTAAGCCTTACCGAGGAAAGGCCTCACCCGAGCTCAGCATTACCCGAAGCTTTCCAGCCTTACTGAGCTCAGCCTACGAGGCTCACGGCTTACCGAGCTTTCCAGCCCTACCGAGCTCAAAAGCTTAACCCGGAAGCTCAGCCTTACTGAGCTCAAAGCCTCTACCGAAGCTCGGCCCTTACCGAGTTCAGCCTTACCGAGCTCAGCCTTGCCGAGGTCAGCCTTACCGAGCTCAGCCTTACCGTGCTCAGCCTTACCGAGCTCAGCCTTGCTTAGCCATTTACGCTGATTCAAGCTTCTTGGCGCGACCGCCGCCGAGAGGTTTATGAGGCTGGCTGAGCTCTATAGATATAGATCGCATCCAGCGGTAGGTATATAAGCTTCTGGAATCTGCACAGATCAGTTTGATACCCGGGTAGTTTAATCCCGTCAGCCTAATGTAGCGTATGCTTTAAGTTGGAAATAGGTAATTTGTGCACTTACACTTTATGCAGTGCCATGTGTGTAACTTTAATGTAAATTGGGGTTGTAGCTATAACCCCAATAATGTGGGAATTTAACATTACTTCTTTGATCCGATGTGGTACAATTGTAACTCTTAACAACAAAGTGCAACCATAATTATTTTAAAAAAAGTTACGCTTCAGTGCCTATTATTTTATTAGTAATAGTGTTAGTCGGGCAGGAATGCAAAATCAGTGTCAAACAAAAAGCATGACGCGATGCACAATGACGTATGCTCGGCAGTTCGGGGACGACAAGGTCGATCTTGTGGCGGAGGCAGAGGACCTTTTAGCATGCACGCTCCCCTGTATAATCGCTCTTTAAACTTGTCCTTGTGCTGTGCACGTGCCATGTATATTGTATACGCTACCGCTACGTGCCAAGTGCCATGTATACGCTACCGCTACGTGACAGGCGTACCAAACCGTATGGACTATTAACTGTGGTACGTTGTATGATTTCAGAGATTTACAACATTCGCATGCGTCACACTGAGTCTGTTCACCGGCTTGTCTATTTCACGTGAGTACCTACTACCTACTTTACCTTGGGAAATGGTGAGGGATATGGATTGTTGTACGTGTGAGCACGCAAGTATCTTGCGCGTACTTCAACAGTTCAAGTGCAAACCCTTATTGAACATCGAAATTCGGACCCCAGTCGCCCGCCCGCCTCTACCCGCACAGTGAGGCAGGGATGCTCGAGTCGACAAATGGTTCGCGCCTCGACTAAGGACTCATCCTAAATTCCTTATCTCCTGCTATTGCATTGGGCATATTAGGCATAATATAGGCATACCAATTGGAAACGTCGGTGGCACAGGCAGTCATACAGTCAGGTCAGGCAGTCAGGAAACGCGGAGAACCGTGTCACAACTATACGCTTTGCGGCACTGAAAGCTTTCGACTTCATATGCTTTCCGATGAGCACGACTATTGTGTGATCGAATGACACTAGGGTCAATTTTCACGCAACGAACGCTGGGAAGGAAAGGATTACTCGCAAGCCATATTTGACCCAAAACCGGAAACCTGAGCACTGGTTGGCACCCAGCATGTGACCCCATCAATCCCTACTCTACCTTATCCACTCTCTAATGCATCTATATTTGCTGAGGGACATTTCGAGTGCGACTCGGTATATTGATCATATCACATATGATAAGATAAACGGTGCGACTTGAGGACCAGGAAGTCTCGGAGATTATTTGATTCAGGGTACTTTATAGTGTATAGGTCAATAGATTCATTTCTGTTGGACCAAACTGCAAGTCATGACATTGACCGTATGCGTTTAAGTTATAATTATTAATTAGTAATTATTAATATATATATATATTATATATATTATATATATATATATATATATATATATATCATTTATATAAACTGCGGGAACAGATTGTTGCACTCCTCTGTCCGGGGAGACTGTGTCTCTCTCTGTGAAGGCCATCGGCGCCGTTAAGCCGTTGGGAGGTTGCAGCCGCCGCCCTGCTATCCAGTAACCATCTGCCCGCGGGCCGGCTCTGTCCTCGGCGGAACACTCAGTGCGCTCTGCCCTCCGTCACCTGTGGCCACAGGACGAGTGACGTCAGCGATCCGGAAGTGGCTGTCCGAGAGACCATCTGGGTCAGGGCCGGTCATTTGGGCCGCCACATGACGCCGTTTGGTGCCGGGTCTCGAGCCGAACCTCTGGGCGCCGCCGTTTCCGGACTGACCTGGGTCGTAACTCGGGAAAACTTGGCATGGTCGACAGAAAATGGCTCCCGTCTCCACTCCGTCCATCATGGCAGCAATATCTGGCTTAGCCTATCGTTATCTATCGACTATCAACCTTCTAAGGGCAGGAATTTCAGTTTTAGCGAGAGTTTTTAATTCTAGCTAGTCAGTTTGTATTCTATTAAATGGGCGACACCCTCGTCTCCGCACTCAGGTGTGTCGGGTCGCAGACCGCATCAAATTAATCTGGCGTGAAATAGTTTGATTTCGCTGCCGAGTGCCGTGCATGCTCTTGTTTTATATGCTTGAATGGTTAGATCGAGTCCTACATTATGAGCTGTTCGAAGCAGTCGAAAGGCTTCTTTAAAGAAAGTGATAAGGTCAAATTCGCACCGTCTCATATCCACTGTTGTCTTATTTGTGTTGTCTGTTGTCAGTTTTAACTTGTCTTTGATACAATTCGATATTGTAGAAGCTAACATGTGCCCCCGAAGCTGACATGTGACTATGTGGCTGACATCTGAACTACAGCTTACCATTTCTACTGATAGTTGGCGCTACCGGCTCGGACTGGCAGTCGGGCTCGGTGGAGATCGACACATTCTACCGAGCATTCTCAGCGGAGAGCATGCAGGCGATCCTCGGAGCTCGCATCGGACTCAACCACGTCAACATCACAATGAATGGTGAACAAATGAAAGGGGACCGAGGTCTCATGTTGACTCTGCATGCATGAAACACATGAATTACACAATATGAGACAATAATGTTGGCCGCTGGGGTCGATTTCGACTGGTCTGACCACTCCCGGTGACCCGGTGATGCGGTGACCTGGTGAACTGACCTGGTGACCGTCTCCACAGCGATGCCGTCGGCGGATCAGCACGTGGATGTGGCGTTCAACGAGCGGTTCCGCTGGGACCAGCCGACTCAGATGAGGGATGAGTACCGGGCTGCACTCGTCAAAGGTGAGGTTTGCACGTCTTTGCGACGATATGCTGCCAACCAACTGATGCTACAGCTGTTTGGCGACTTATTTTGTACGTATAGCTCTTAAAAATGATACAAGGTATTATTGCCTGCTTGTTTGCGGAAAATATTTTATTCTGTGTTTAATTTGCAGCTACGTAACCAAGATATATAACCTTTTTGCACCATGTATCGATCCGTTGTTAGCATCGATAAAGCGCCACGATGTACCGCCGTTATAATCGATCCTGCATCATTATCTGTCTGCTGCTGTACCGTTTGAGTGTGAGCGTGTCTCCGTTCTGACTGTGCAGGCCTGCCGTACCCGATTCTGACGGTGGCCGAACACCTGAGCGCCAACTCTGAGGGATTCGCCTGGGGCCGTAAACTGCGATCGGCTGGATACTACACCAGCATTGTCATCTGGTGAGACTGCCCTGTACCGTCTCTTTCCAGCTATTGTTGCGAATCAACCACAGTCCGCAGACCGGCGAAGGAAGTGATGCATGTATAATTTCAATACGAAAAAAAAACATTATTCTTGATGTCAGAAGAGTAAGTCCTTAAACTTCGAAAGTGATGAAACTCAGAGCCATCGAACGCTGTGGACTCCAGTGATAGCTACTGGCCTATTAAACCCTTATTATTGATCATCAGGTACGTATAGCACTACGACAGGGGCAGCCGCTCGGAGAGCCAACTATACCTTGCTCTGTGAAATAGTTAATTGAGTCGTCATTCGTCAAAGCAGTCGTCAATCTAACAGCTCAGCCTCACTGTCCTGTGCTGACGTCACAGCAGCAGTCCCCCTCTGACAGCTACCTCTGATGTCTCTAGAAGCCCCCTCCCCTCACGGCTCCTCTGACGTCACAGCAGGTAGTCCCCTCCTGACATACTCTGATGTCTTAGAAGCCCTCCGCCTCAACGACTATCCTCTGATCACACATAAGTCCCCCTCTGACAGCTACTCTGATGGTCTCTGATAGCCCCTCCCCTCATACGGCTAACCATGACGTCACAGCATGCAGTCCTCTCTGACAGCCTACCTCTGATGTCCTCTAGAACCTCCTCCCCTCACGGATTACTCTGACTGTCACAGCAGTAGATCCTCCTGACAGCTACCTCTGATGTTCTAGAAGCCTCCCTACGGTTGACCCCTGGACGTCACCGCAGCAGCCCTCTGACAGCTTACCATCGGATGTTCTAGAAGCCCCTCCCCCTCACGACTACCCCTGACGTCACAGCAGCAGTCCACCTCTGACAGCTAACTCTATTTCTTAGAAGCCCCCTCCCCTAACGCTACCCTGACGTACAGCAGAGTCCCCCTCTGCAGCTACCTCTGATGTCTCTAGAAGCTCCCTCCCTCACGCTACCACCTGCGTCACACAAGAGTCCCCCTGACAGCTACCTTGATGTCCTCTAGTGTGAGGGAAGTAATCGCACGTATTGTCAGGAGGCTGTACCCTAACGGCGCGCTGTCAGAGAAGCAGAAGGCTGCTCCATCTGGCGGCGAGGAGTTTCCCCAATGCGCGCCGGTAGAGTCTCCGGGAATGGGTAAAAGTCAAAACGGGACAGGTAGTGATCCCTCACTCCAACCGCTCCACATGCACTAGGAAGATGTGCCAGGCGGCTCTCCCTTCTGGAACATCCCGTCTCTTATCCATGACACCTCCTTAAGATTCAGGATAGGTAATCAATGTTGTTTTGATCTACCTACGTTTTATTCTCGGTAACGCTTAAGCACACATGCAATGACGATGTATGCATTGTTTAATCGCGTGTTATCTAGTTGATGACATATATTGGATTGGATCTAACGATGAGTTTTAATAGTGTATCGACATCGAGATGAGGTATAAAGGTTCCCAGCGCTGTTCTCGCGGAAGTACATCCCCTGGCCTATGAGTGGCGGGTCACGGAACACGGGTCAGGGCGGGTCACGTTCACGGGAACCGCTTTGTAAGGAGGGTGTGATGCGTCAATGCCGGCGGCGTGACGGGACAGTGCACTGGGGGTAATCTGAGGTTAAACGGTTGAGGGAGGTCACGGTGGTTCTCCACTGGGCCGGGGAGTTAAGGCGGGTCGCTGCGCAGATCGTGACCTGCATGAAGCCATTAGAATTGACCTTAGCAGGTCACATCAGGCGACCCATGGCCGCAAAACTTACCGAGTGGCTGGGCCCGAGCTGCTACAACTGTTACCTACCATGCAAGATGCGCTAGCCGCACGGGTGCAGCCTCGGCTAGGGCTAGCTTCTGGCTCCCGGCTAACGGTAACAGCTTAAGCTTTGGCTGTCACTGAGCGCAGGGTAGCCAGGGTGACGAATAGAACGCACAAAAAGCCCACACTAGAGCCCCCTCCCTCAGCGGCTACCCCTGAACGTCACAGCAGCAGTCCCCCTGCTGACAGCTACATCTGATGTCTCTAGACACCCCACTCTCCCTCACGGTACCCTGACGTCACAGGCACAGTCCCCTCCTCTGACAGCTACCTCTGATATCTCTAGAAGCCCCTCCCTCACGGCTTCCCTGACGTCACAGCAGCAGTCCCCCTCTGACAGCTACCTCTGATGTCTCTAGAAGCCCCTCCCCTCACAGCTACCCCGACGTCTCTGCAGGACGTCGTTCGCCAGCTGGCTGCTGATGAACCTGCTGCTGCTGACGGTGCCCCGCTACGGCGCCTACATGATGGTGGTGACGGGCGGGCTGATGTGCGCCGCCTGCACCGTCTACAGCAGCCTGAAGCCCAGCCACCTGACGTCCATCCGTCTGGAAGACGCTGTGCTCAGGATCAGCCTCGGCTGGCAGTTCTACCTGGTCCTCCTGGCCGGTAAGGAGAATCCCTCGCGGTCTGAAGACAATCCGCCGCTCGTTAAGCACCTCACTGTCAGCTGATGATGATTAGGGCGCCGCAACAAAATAGTTATATGGCGCCCGTAACTCACTGCCATCCTCGCCGTCACCGGATGCCGTCACATTATTGAACCTGCAGAGGTGTATCTGAACGAATACACGAACGGTTAAGCGATTTAACGGACTCACAGTTAGCAGGATTCCATAGACAGTTGGCGATCAGTCACAGTCACAATCATCAGTCACAGTCACTGAAGCGGAGTTGTCGCTGACGTGCAGCTGCTGTTCGCTAGGCATCCTCTGTATGGCATTTGGCCTGCTGGCTGCTATCATGGACCTGCTGCACCCGCACACCTTCTCCACCATCCTGGAGGTGGACTTCGGCACGCCGTACGACCGCCACAGCCTGATCGTCGAGTCGGACGAGTCGCGCAAGAGGCCCACGCTCAAGATCCCCATACTGGAGGAGCCGATCACGGCCGGTCTCGAGGCCACGTCCAAACTCATCCGGTCAGTGCGAGCTTCGTTATTATTCGTATTTATTCGCAGCAGTGCTGATATATTTTTACCACCTCACGAGTTATCTGTCTCGCGATTTCAATTTACGTGCTGGTCGATCATGTAATATCATTTCTCGTCGCACTCCGCCACAACAAGAGTAACGTGGCCGGTGTACCGATGTTAATTTCCAAAGGTTGTGTTCTGTTCCCACGTAGTTCTGATAGCGTCCTGTTGCTGCTGCAGGCGGCTCTCGCGGCGCGGTCGGGACGAGGGCAGCAGCAGCTCGGACCCCCGCGGCGGCGCCACCAACATCGCGTTCGAGATGGACCAGCCCAAGGCGCCGCTGCAGGCGCGGCTCAGCGGACAAGCAGGCCGGCGTGACTCCAATCCGTTGGGCCGCGCGCTCGGCCTCCGGCGCGGCTCCAACCTGCTGGACGTGCCGCAGAGCAGCATGGACCTGCCGGCCGGGCCGCCGCCGGCCAAGCGGCCGCTGGAGCGCACCCTGTCCCGCCAGTCGAACGCGTCGTCCATCTCGATCGGCTCCAGCCCGCGGATGTCGATCGCGGACGGCGACCAGCCCAGTTTCCAGGAGCAGTTCAAGCGGATCCGCCAGGCGGAGTCGCGACGCAGCTCCTCCCAGTCGGACATCTCGAGCGGCTCGTCTCTGAGTGACCTGTTCCGCGGCGACCCGAGCCGCTTCAGTCGCCAGCTGCTCGAGGTGCCCGCCGTCGAGAGCTGTCCGTCCGGCGCTGACGCGACGCTGCACCCGCCGCTCGAGAAGCGAGACTCGCGCTCGTCAAACATCCTCGTCTTCCACACGCAGGACGCGCGCGGACATCTCACCAGGTGAGGGAGAGGAGAATAGGATCAAAGCCTCGTTTGATCATATGTTGTGTGCAATGTTCATTGTCGCCAAATAACTATCAATTTGAATATTACCTGCGAACAGGGGTGTAGGCTCCTGTTTAAATGAGGGCTTCAGCCCCCCCCCCAACTTTGACGAGAAAGTAGGTCAAATCTGGTGAGAAATCGGTATTTTGTAGATTTTGATAGTCCTTAAAACAATTTTTTCTAGCTCAGCACCGAATCTTTTCTGGAGAAGCTACGCTCCTGCTTGCGAACGTTTCCTTGCATTGTTTCTATGTCAAGTTAACGCCACTGATACTTCAGGACTCTTCTGGCTCGTCATTGATAACCCGACACTGCTAACTCGGTTGATTCTTGTTTCAGGCGTCAGTCTACTGATCGGGCTTCGATGGATCCGTAAAGGCTGCCTCCTCAGCATAATGACACATTGGCACCGAAATCGGCTCTGCTGGTTCAGCCGTAACGATATAGAATTGTGAGCCACCGCAACATGCGTTTTAATATGAACGTGTTTCTCTGCAATCTACTGCGTATTTATTTATTTTTCCGCTGATGTGCGTTTTTTAGTGGCATTGATGAAGAATGACGCATTATTTATTGGACTTTTGACAGAATGAGCTCCAGAGGCATGACAATCATTCGACAGCAGTTTGCATTGACTGCTTCAATAAACTCTGCTACCCGTGGTTGTAAACTGTTTTT
>VOPJ01000845.1:0-25779 GCA_014673585.1 Semibalanus balanoides
TTGGTCACGGTCCGTTGGTCACGGCTGGTCCGTTGGTCAGGGGCCAACTCTCCGCCGCCCGCCGCCCAGTTTCCAGAGAAGACGCCGCCCCACCGCAGCCCCGGTCAGCTGACCAGTGACGTCATCAGACGGGGCCCCCACTGTCGACACGGCACGCCAGTCAACGGAACTGATTAATATTGCGGAGCACACTGTCCGCCCATGTAGCTGAGTCGGCTTAACGCCGGCCCTCTCAGGTTCACCCACTGCCGAGAAATGGGCTCCGCACCAGCTTAGTCGTCACTGTTTGACTCGGGTTAGGACGGCTCGTGGTATAGATAGTAGCGACTGAAGACGAAACCTGATGCAGTCGGCATCAGGGTGATAGAGGACGTCGGCATTAGGCAATGCAAATCATGTCAGGTCATTCTGGTTGGTGCTTTCTATTACATTATCACGGGACTCGGAATTGCACGGTCCAATAGTGACAGTATTCAGTTTTATGGGCCGGAATTTATGTCATCAGCTCTGCTCGGAGTATTGATGTTTCCAAGAACCAATTCACTGAAACTGTTCGGTGTAGGTACTAAACGAAAATAATATGTTTTTTAATACCCATCTTTCGTCAATGCTGCTTACCAATCTTTAAATAGCTTCAAAGATAACTGAGACAGCATGCAAAGGTTATATCTTTATCCAACGCCAAAAATCAGACACTTCCTTTTTGGCAAATATCTTCTTGAACAAAACAAAAAATCATGCTTGCTCCCGCGCCTCGTTCATATCCGAACCCGGCCAGGGTTTGGACCGGCGCCTCCAGCGGTAAACCCTTCCCCCTATGGTCTGGGCCAGTGGTAGGTACGGTACCCCTTACCCCCTAGATATATGCCGGCGGTTCCCCTATCCAGCCTGTGCCCACTGCCCGAGATGGTGGCATAACTACCACCTGAGCTGCTCTATATTCCTCGTCCGTTTCGGGTCACATTTCGGCAGTGGCGGGGCACCAACTCGTCACCCGGCTACCGCCCACCATACCTTAAAGGGATGGTTCACCTATGCATTGGTTTCGAACTGAGATAGCCGAACTGAGATATTTGAGATATTTGATATTTGGTATTATATTTTATATATATTTGATATATTTGATATTTTCGAACTGAGATATTTGGCAGTTATTGAAAAGCATACATTAGAAGAAAAAAAAATCCCAACCGCTTTAGCAACCGTTTTTAAACAATTTAATTTTGCATTTGATTTTTTTTGCAAAAGGGGGTGTATGCACCGCCGCGCTGACTGGCTGACAGCTTCTTCAAGATTGTTGGTCCCGGGAGAAAACGACTTGTATTTCTCGAACCTTGGCTGTATTATCTGCTGCTAGTACGATTATAATATAATTGTTTGTAGTCAAGTCGCAAGAATTGTCTTAAAAGATGGACGAAGATTGATTACAAAGGTTGATCTGAATAATCACGTCATTACTCCAAATTAAACAAACTTACTTTTTATTTATAAATTAAACATAACTGCCATGTTATTGGTCATCCCTATTTACTTATCGACCATAACAGTGCATTTCGTGACTTGCTCGGTATCAAATCGGAATAACTAGCAGCCTCGTTTGTTGACGCTCGTTAAAAAGACTTAAAAACTTACTTTTTATGAAGTCAAGTGACTTTTTGAGAAAAAATATCACCATCGTTTTAAGCAGCATAATGATAAGTACGTCATATTTTTTACTACAACAAGCGTATATTTGCCATTATTTTAAGGTGAAACATCCCCTTTAAAGAGAATCGCTTAGCTAATGAATTTTGGGATATGTTTTTTTTTGCCAAGAATCACAAGTATGGTGTGACATGAATATGCTTTGCAAAAATTACAGCAAAATGGAAAACAGCCGGCTTAAATGCGAGTAAACACCACTGTCGTGCCATGGCGTGTTTTAATAGTTTGGTAACGGCAGCCAGCACACAACAACAATTAACCAAACAAATGACATAATTTGCCTACTTCTAAATGTTTATTATTAGAGACGTATGAGCGTGTCTACGAAAGTTGGATCTCCAAAACCAGTTTTCGTGTCAATGCTATCCATATTAACCCTATAGGGTTAATGTTTCTCAGAAGTGTGACACCATGGCACCTACACTTCCACTCCTTCCCCGATGCTTATCGTCATAGGTTATTGGATTCAAAGACCATTTTATTGCTAGATTAGGTGGTTGAGTCCCCTTGGCCCTACTCCCAGCATCTGAAACACAAGAATACCGCGTGTATCTTAATTGGAAACCCCAAGCAATTCTTTTTTTTGCCTTCAACGTAACACCATGTAACACCACTGGCGGATCCAGGGGGAGGGGGCATCAAGGGAAAATGCCACCACAAACCGCCTGAAATCGGCGCAAATTTACACATTTCCAGATGAAGAAGCGAAGGACATCTACACAACTATTACTGGCGAAAGTGTATTTTAAGACGTCTACATAGTAATGCGTAAGGGAGCGAAATTCGTTGAGTTTTTTTATTTTGTGAAACTTGTTTGGGGAGATCCTCCCCCAAACCACCACAAGCCGCCGTTCTAAATCCGCCAGTGCGTAGCACTAAATGACCAAGGTTGTAACTCGATGATCGTCGTATTTTTTGTTATCCTTTGGGTGTTTTAAACCCTAATAATTTTGCAAATATCTACTTACGTTTAACGATGTGCTGTGACATTGTAAAGGAGCTCGGAGCGTTTCGGTGCCATACAAGTGCGAAAAGCAGCATTACAAGAGCGGCGGCGGAAGCCACAGAACGACCCTCAATGACCTTCGAAACAGAAGCCAGACGAGGTCGGAGCGCAGGAATAGTAACGCCTCTGCGGCTATCTAACGTGACCTATCGACCCTCCGCTGGACTAATACAGCAGTTACGGACCACTGGCGAGTGAGTTCAGAACGAACGGCCGACATTGCTTAGTTGAATGGAACTTCTTTGAAATGTTACTGTGAATGTTTTATTGACGAGTACACATGTTAAAAAAATGCACTCACATTAGGAGAAAGAACACCCATAGACGAAGCATAGCCATGCAAGCCAAGCAGTTTGTTATATTTTTCGCCAGTGCATATCGGAAAATAATTCAGATATGGCAGGCGTACCATCCGTAGTTCTTTACAATTTGCCATCATATTGTTAATATTTGACTATTAAGAACAGTTTAGCTTTAGCACAGGGCGGATCCAGCCGGCCGTTTTTTTTTTTTTGGGGGGGAAACCCGTTTTTAGAGACGCTTACTACCCCAATTGAGAATTTCTTCCGGATTTGGTCGCTACTTTATTTGCAACCACATTTTTTTTTAGTTTTTTTTCTCGAGGACTTCTTTGGATAACGAAAAGGAAATAGGTATTTGTTTATTTAGGGCGCCGCGAAGCGCGCGAAATTTTTCGGGTTTGCCTGATAAACCCAGAAACATAGGTTGTTCGCTTGTATAGAATACAAAGCTAAACGTGCTATTCATTCAAATTTACCGTTACATGATCCAAAACGGATGACGATGGCTTCGTTTGAACGATGGCGACAGATGTTGACCGCCTGCGAAGCGGCGTAAAGTTTGATTTTAGTTTCGAAGAAAACGAAAATTTAACCTTTGGAACGAGACTCAGATAACCCCTATGCCTGGTAGCACATCTCGTAGTATATCAAATTTGATTAGTGTAGTTTTTAATATAATAAAATTCCTCTGATAAAAGTAAATCACGATGACCGGGTGCCAAGTAGAGGGAGAGGGAGAGTGGGTATCAATAACTGTATACATAGCACCGAACTGCAACATACAATTGGTGATGCACCAACAGTGCAAGTATGATTGAAAACAGCGATGGGCAGAACGGCTTTCCGCACAATAAATGGTCTGCAGATCTGGAGGAGCCCTGGGACGAAATGGCTTGGTGAGATGGTCCCTCGGCCTGGTTCCCCACTGATTAGCATCTTGGTCCAGCAACTTGGACAGTCCGCAGAAGCAGCTTCCTGTGCCGATGTCCGCGTCTCTGCGGTTCGCGTCAACCTTTTTTCCGGAAATCGGCAGACTAAGCTTACATTTAGCCCACTTGAAAGTTCAATATTTTAATGAGGGGAGTGGGACCTGGGGCTAGCAAATAGGAACCACCAAGACTGCCAGACGCTTTTTGTTTGTTTATTGTGGTTTTTGGGCACTGCCAGACGCTTAATTCACTCATGTTCCCATTTTCCAAATTTCTATCATTAAACAATTGCGTATTTTGTGTCATGCCGCGAAGCGGCGCGAAATTTGGCAAAGTTTTCAGCTGTGGATGGCTGTTTTTGACTGTTGCAAAAGCCCTTTTATAGCTGTAACGTCCGACCGTTGGGGGGGGGGCAAAACATAGTCCTCGGACCTTTGGCGGGGGGGGGCATGGCCCCTTTGGCCCCCTGGATCCGCCCTTGAGCTATAGCTGGAAATCCCCATTACATTAATCATGGCAGGGGTGACATTCAGCGCAGGCATATTTCGAGAGATGCGACGTGTAATCATTCAGAACGAAATGCCACGAGAAGGGCAGCATAGCTATAATAAGCAGCAAGGTGCTAGAACCGAGCATACATACGTGTTCCCTGCCCTGCTTAACTCATCCCCAAGTAATACCTAGAGTCGCTCGAAAGTCCCTAAGGTAGGTATGCCACATTTGCGGCTTCTTATTTTAACTCCGGCATTAGTGAAATAGCTTGCAGTCGATGAAGTACGCGAAATATTGAAAGGCATTAATAGCAAATGATTCAATCCACTTAGACTATTCAATAGTTCAAAAATAGTTGTGACACCGAAGCCAGTCTCATTGGAGAACAACGTGCAGGTACTGCCGCCTGATGGTTATTCCAACGCTGGGAAATGCCAGCTCTGTCGTGTCTCTTCTACGGGCATATATGTAGACAAGATTAAATGTCGTAATTTAACCCAGTCCGGGTCAGCACAGGTCACAGTGTAACCCAGTCCAGGTCAGTACAGGTCACGGTGTGACCCAGTACGGGTCAGCACAGGTCACGGTATAACCCAGTCCGGGTCAGCACAGGTCACGGTGTAACCCAGTCCAGGTCAGCACAGGTCACGGTGTAACCCAGTCCGGGTCAGTACAGGTCACGGTGTAACCCAGTCCGGGTCAGCACAGTCACGGTGTAACCCAGTTCCGGGTCAGCACAGGTCACGGCGTAACCCAGTCGGGGTCAGCACAGGTCATGGTTGTAAACCCAGTCGGGGTCAGCACAGGTCACGGCTTGTAACCCGTCCGGGTTCAGTACAGGTCTGGTGTAAAACCCAGTCCGGAGTTCAGACAGGTCACGGTGTAACCCAGTCCGGGTTAGTACAGGTCATGGTGTAACCCGAGTCCGGGTCAGTACAGGTCACAGGTGTAACCCAGTCCGGGTCAGTGCAGGTCAGGTGTAACCCATTCCGGGTCAGCACAGGTCAGGTGAACCCAGTCCAGGTCAAGCACAGGTCACTGTTGTAACCCAGTCCGGGTCATGCACAGGGTACGGGTGTAACCAGTCCGGCAGCACAAGTCACGGTGTATCCCAGCTCCCGGGCCAGGGGCACAGGTCACGGTGTAACCCAGTCAGGTCAGCACAGCGTCACGGTGTAACCCATGTCCGGGTCAGCACAGGTCACGGTGTAACCCACTCCGGGTCAGCCACAGGTCAGGTGTAACTAGTCCGGGGTCAGCCACAGGTCACGGTGTAACCCAGTTGTCCGGGTTCAGCGCACAGGTCACGGTGTAAACCAGCTCCCGGCCAGCACAGGTCACGCGTGTTAACCCAGTCCGGGTCAGCACAGGTCACGGGGTAACCCAGTCCGGGTAGCACAGGTCACGATGTAAACCCACTCCGGGTCAGCAACAGGTCACGGTTAACCTAGGTCCGGGTCAGCACAGTTCACGGTGTACCCAGTCCGGGGTCAGCACAGGTCACCGGAACCCGCTCCCGGCCGCACAGTCACGGTGTAACCCAGCCGGTTCAGCACAGTCACGGTGAACCTAGTCCGGGCAACACAGGTCACGGTGTAACCCAGTCCGGGTCAGCACAGGTCACGGTGTAACCCAGCTCCCGGCCAGCACAGGTCACGGTATACGTCGCCCCTCTGAACGCCGCTGCACCGGCAGGTCTCTCGACCTACTGACGAGTTCCGCTGACTTCCGGGAGTGGAGTAGGGGGGCGGGGGTACATCGATCACCGCTCCTCTCCTCCGTCGCTCTGCCTCCGCCCTCCTCCGATGCTCTGCCTCCTCCGATGCTCTGCCTCCTCCGATGCTCTGCCTCCTCCGATGCTCTGCCCTGACGAGCCGGCCGAACAGACCATAGCCCAGCCATGTCGGTGGCTGTCAAATACGCGTGCCGCGCGGGGATGGGGATGGGATGAGCCTGTTGGGGATGAGGGGGAGGGGGAGGGGTGCCTATCTGTGAACCGACAGATAGGGCAAGGAAGTTAAACATGATGGAAGATGAGTGAAATAACTTGAATTGAGGGCAGTCTCTTTGAAGGCGGAATTTGTCACCTCGAGACAATTCCGGTTCGTCTAAAGCTGAACGAAATCGACCAGTTTCCCACGGGCCGTGCTGAGTACGGCAATAGGGGTCTGCACTAGAGATGCATATTTTTTAATTCTTTTAAATTCTCAAGTTTTCTGCATCTCTAGTCTGCACGTGCTCAGGGCTTAGTCAATCGTCAGCTGACTCGGCCCCCCGTCAGCTGACGCAGCCCTCAGTCAGCTGACGCGGCCCTCAGTCGGACTGTGGCCTAGTTGGACGGATCAGAGGGGGATAAGGGGGTCGGGGGGGGGCTGGGCAGTCGGACTCGGTACGCGGGTCGATACGTCTGCGCACATACACCTCATACCGTCACGGCCACCACAGATGACTCAGGACGCGGGTCGATGTGTCGTGCACATACAGTACCTATACACCTCATACCGTCACGGCCACCAAAGAGGACTCAGACTTACCAGCCTGCCTGGCTCCGGTCACACCACCAACGGCCCACCCGCACCCGTCACACGTCTGTCACATTTCACATGATACCAGTCGGCCAGATCTGACCCCAGGCCAACTGACAGGCGCACTGCCTGACGACAGCGAAAGGATACGGCTGCTGAGTCCGGGAATTTCAGTGCTGAAGTGATGTCTCACGTCTGTCGACGGCCAGATAATCATAAATACGATTTGCGAGTATTGGTCGAAACAATGCAAAGAAATGATACCCATTGACAACAGATCAAGGGCGATTTTTTTGTCAAGGCTGACACAAGTCCAACTTTGGTCAAAACATGCCTGTGCGCTTTATGGATTACTGGTGTTAACCCGTCCGCTCCGCTGGGCGATTACAGGTTGAGTGGTGGTGCATGCCAGTGATAAGCAATTAGGGATTGATAACCCGTACTACCCGTGGCACACCCGTCGTACCTTTAATACGTTTTTGTACCCATTCTACACCCGAGTCTCCTGGATGGTGTCTCGTACCTACTGGATATGGAAGTACCCTACCGAAAAGAAGCCCCCCTCCCCCTATTAAGTAAAGTAATTTTGCCTACCCCACTCCTCCCCGCCCAACCAGCCTATAATGTCCTATGGAACGCACTACTAATTCGCTGGTATATCCGGGATAAAGGTATCTGCACCAATTCACCACGTGAGTTAACTAGGGCTGTGCGAACAGACAGACAAGATTCAAGTTAGATTCAAAACATTTATTTAATGCGAACAAATATACATGCTCGTAGAACTCACCTCAATGTAAACCCTACTGTGAACATAAGGAGTGTTCCCTAATGGTGTAAAATTCGGAAATTTTCCAAATCATGTGCGATCCAAAGTCTGATCGACTATGGCGATGTTAACCGAAAAGTATCAGATAAGTCCAAGAGTTCGAAAATAGTGAAATATTTACAGCATCCTATTCATATCAAATAGTGTTTTTCTTGTACTTTATTTAATGTCCACAATTACCATCACATCATCTTCCATTACATTTCCCATTTAAATGCATCAATCGTACCACACTTTGTTAGAAAACATCAAAGGATCATCTATATAACTTCATGTAAAGTGTGAAGACCATAATTTTCGGCATTAGCTTTCAATGCATCAACCGGCATGAACGAATTTCTTGCAATGTACAGTGTCGTGCAAATGTTCTGTTCACTTCATCGACACCACCCGATGTCGATGCACCCGGCGAATAAATCCTTCGTGAAAACGGCAAGTAGCAGTCCTTTCAGTGCACTATTCGAATAAACTGTTCATTTCTCTGGGGCGATGTTTGTTTTCGTCTGCCGGAAGCCAGCTTTGAAAGTATTCTGAAAAAGCATTGCTTAAGCGCACCCGTCTAATTCAATGTCAACATTGTCCATCGGTGCTGTCTGTCGGTGCTGCACGCAGTACAATCTAATGAAACTATTCATGCCCTCCTGATGACGGGGGCGAGGGCTATAGTAAATGCATTGGATTCCACTGTGTGCAGCACCGACAGACAGAGGCAGAAACAGCAGTGGTGTAGATGAAGTGGACAGAACATTTGCACTAGCACTATACAGTATACACAGTACATACACACATTCAAGGCCCTGTCCTAATTTTCATCATCTAAATTTGTTAGCGTCAAACGAAAATATAGGGAACTTTCCATTCACTGGTAATGTTAAATATAATGCTATAACTCGGATAAAGGCTAACGCCTGCCGCCTGGTTAGCTTTAGTCCCGCCATAGACTTTGCCCACGACTGGCAAGTGGCAACCGACCGGTCACGGGTCGGACAGCGTCTGTTCAACGTTAGCCAGGACGGAGCTAAGCTCTGACGTCAGAGCATAGCTCCACCCTTTCACGATAGCCTATACACACTGACTGAATTCCCTGTGGGAGTTTTAAACATGACGAGTGAATATTAAGTGCCATAGACTTTCGTTACACGTTACCCAGCATTGATAATGAAAACTGGCGCAGGGTCGGAAATATCCATTACGATAAATTTGTGTACGCCAGCTGCTTCCTTCAAAAGGTATCGCCGCAAATTAAGCTCATATAGTGGTCTGACGTTCAAAGTAGATCCCGAAAGTGGAAAATTAGCTACGGTGAACATAAATTATCCGTTCCTGAATTCAGAATCAGATGCATGACACTTCTTGAATGACTTTATTGGCCAATAAAACCCACGCAACTTGTATTCGCCCATGAAACCAATTGTCCGCCAAGCTCAGCTAATGTCGCCGATGACCGCTGTACTTCCCCTTTATTGACCGTGGAAAGTGAGGCAAATTATGTTCGCCTAAGCTCTTCCAAGCCCGAATGATATGCACTTTGAGGCAGCCCATAAAATAATGTTACAGCGGGTTTGGCATGTGCAAATACCTATCGTTCAACGCTTTGGAAAAAACGAGCTTTCTCCGCCAAATGCCCGGATATGACATATTGGCCGTTCTCACGATGATTTTTTTTTGCGCGAAATGTTTTAAAACATCTTAAGATGTTTTGAAATGTTTTAGCATGAAAGTTTTAGTATACTTATTCTTCCTTAACTACACCAACTTTTGAAAGCGATTTTTTGTCTTGAAATGCTCTCAGAATTTGGTAATATGTTGGTAAGAATATAGTATGTTACAAAATTGCGGTTTGGTGATAATTAGCTATATAATTATGTATAGGTTAGCTGTGATCTTCACCTACTGATAATTTTCAGAACATCTTGAAACATCTCGGTCTCGGGCACGCTATTGGTCGCTCAACAAAGCGAACTCCCCTTGACTCATATTGGTCTCGCCTCCAGCGAATTGTTTCTAGCGAATTAATGCGCCATGCGAAGGCAGACCTGTGATCCATGACGCTCCAGATTGATAAAACTAATATGGCGGTATGCCTAACTATCGAGATGGACACTAGACGCATATGTCTTTAGAAACAGACATTTTTGTATCATAATCTCCTGTAACGCAGCTCATTTCATGTTTTCCATACTCTGAAAGTTGAATAATGAATAATTATATCGCCTAAATCAGTAACTTATTTTTCTTGAATATATCGGTTACTTAAAACTTTCATACTAAAACATTTCAACATCTTAAGATGTTTTAAAACATTTCGCGCAAAATAATCCATCCTGAAAACAGCTAATATTACGATTGTGTGTTAAGCGTTGGGATTTACGCAACAATTATGTTAGAAAAAGCTCTCGTACCAACTTTCAGCGATTCATCCACTTAAGCTTTCGGTCGGGTTACGTTTTTTCATAAAAATGAATGGTCTGTCTGCTACGTTCATTAGGTGCTAGGCTTGCAAAGTTCAGGAACGTGAACGCATGTAACTGTTCAGTAGGAGTCCCTGCGATGCGATACCTACAACCAAGATGTTCACATTAGTGTTGAAGGGCTTAAGAAACCCAGAAAAGCACGCACAATTTTACATTCATAGCTTTACTGATTTTAGTCGTGGGTATCTGTAGTGAGCTGAGCGCCCTGTTGCTGGCGCGACTCCCCCTAACATATCTTACTGCATATCACAGCCCAATAGAAAAGACGCCTGTAACTTGAGCAGCTTCCGTCAGGAGCATTTCTGCCACACTAGTCTTCTCTCACAGCAGTGCAGCTCGCGGAAACCTCCAGGGTCGCCCTCAGGCCGCACACACTGACGGCGCCGCCAGCGCTGACCTAATTACCAGTGGAGAGAAATGGGAGAAGTCGGCTGCAGCAGCAGACCTTCTGAGTGCCCTGCAGCGCTGACCTTGACCTAAATGTACCGGGAACCTAGTGCACCGGTGCAGCTCAGGATCGTTTGCCCGCCGCTCTGCACATCAGTCACCCACACCGCCGGGGTGTGCTCGGCAACATCAACATCGAATTCGTGAGAGGCGCTCCAATAGCGACGTCATGTTGACCAGCCGCTGAATAGTCTGCACGGTGTTTTGTTAGCAGGGATCTCCGAACAGCAAGCATGTGATACCATATCAACTTTTGCCGATAAGGCATCAGCGCGTCGTACTATTGGTTCCAAAATAAGCGTCCGCTGGGTTGGCCGGCACAGCAGTTAAAGGGAATATACCGCCTTGGGAAGAATATGTGGATTGATGCAGATGAGTGCCCAAATGAGTGGCTCTCATCTCCATCATTTCTCATAATTTTCCCAAGGCTTTATACTCCCTTAAGCGTCCCCGTGCCGGCCAACCCAGCGGGACGCTGATTTTGGAACCAATAGTACAAGCACACAATAACGGTCAGATAAAAGCGGAATCTTAAGTTGATCCAGAAAGTTGTATTCTTCTAAATGGAACTATCAATTGATGTAAAATGCAGATTTCACAAGATTGATCACAAGTCATCGCTTTGACATGCAAGATTACAAATTACTTTACTCGTAAATAAACGTCACGATTGATTTCCAATTCCGAACTATTCTATGTGTTTTATTCTACCTATTAAATCACCAATTAAAACACTTAGCATTATGCAAAAGTTTAATGCACTCGGTCGCTAAATGCATTGCATACCTATGCTATCACAAAATTTGGCGCAACACTTATTGTGCAAGCGCTCGTTTGATTTGGCACAGCCATGCAGTAACCTTTGGTTTGGGGTGGCTGAGGCGCACATTTAGAGAGCTGAATACGAGAGGCTAAGCTTGTGCTGTGGCTGCGCCGACTCCGTCGCGTCTCTACACTTCAGAAGAAATGACTCACGTAGTTCGAGTGGCCAATCTGACACCCGCCACCAGCAGCGTCATTTCACATCTCGGAAACGTCCACTACCACAGCAGCCACTCGGCATCTCGTCTGCAGCCTTTCTTTCTCACTCTCTCTGACTCACCTACACCCTCAAACAACCACCTACATCTCACCAAACCCCAAACCGACTAAGGCGCGGTTCACGCGATAGAGAAACCCCGGCGAATCATCTCTCTTGGCCGGCTCCGCCGCCGACCCGTGATAACCGAGTGTCTCGGGCCTCAGTCGGCTGCCTCTGTGGAATTCAGCCGGCCCTACGTCACCATCCGCTGACGTCATCGGGGGCAGGGGCCAGCTCAGGCCGTTCGTCAGCGGGCGGCGCCGGGAGCTGTCCTCAGAGACGGGCACTGACGGGACGTAGCGTCACGTCACCCCGCCGTCGGCCCACCCGAATGCCACCGGCGATTATTCAGAAAGGGAGGAATTCGGTCATGGTTTGGGTGGACGGGAGGGTAAATGCATTGTTGGGGTTTGTTCGAAAGAATTCGCTGCTGGCTCGATCTGGGTTCCAATCAGGGGTCGAGTCGGCAGGTCAGCATGACGTCAGAGGGGGACAAACTGAGCCGTTCGTTGATGGCGCAGTAGGAGCCTTAGCAGAAACGCTGACGCGGTAAAGCACTGCAACCGAGGAGGTCTGAGAGAGGCAGTGTCACGCCGGGATAATCTCTTGTTCGCGTGTGACCGCCCAGCTGGCCGGTAACGGCCAGCTTTGATCCGACCCGACAGAGGACGGCTAACACCTTCCCTCGCCTGCTTAGCTTAGCAATAGCTCCGGCGGTAAGCGCTCGCTGCGCCGCGCGCCTGGGTGCACAGATATGTGAAACGTGTACTGTTCGGGACGGCTGACCGCGCGCCGGCGCGGGGTCACGTGTACGTGAACCGAGGTCAAGGCGCAGGGATGAGCTGTTGACCCGGCCGTCGCGGCCCGACGTATAAGGACAGTAAATTATTGGTCTGTAAAACCGGCTCGGGAACCACCTTGTCCCGTACCCTACATGTGTGATCGGCACATTGCGTCGCGCACTGAGGGAAACCACCTTGCATTTTGTTCTTTTGGTATATATCAAACCATTATGCACAGGTTGACCCAACAACTGACCATTAGCCACCTCACCTGACTTTGCCACTTTGGTATAGGTATCGAACCATTGTCATTCCTATTCCCTCCTGCCGTATCGAGGCTCGGCCACGACCTAGTCTGGGTGGATTGGGATTATCACGCTCATCAGCACCGCGTTGCCGTTACGACGCAATTAGTTGTTTGTTATCTTGCATGCCTACAGTTATCATGCCACCGGCCGATAGTCACTGTATAAACTTGTATGTCTTTATCCTGTTCACCAGGACATAGGTAACTAACGTATCTTGTCCGTCAATAAATGCCGCATCATTGTACCTAACTCTTTACTTCTGCAGGATAGCGGACCGCCGAAATTATATCTGAACCCACACTAGGTACCCTGTTCCGTTCACTTTTCACGACACGTAAATTCAACCCTTTACAGATTACCGGAGTAACAAAATAGTCCTACCACCCTCGTCTGCCACCGAAACACAACAACACCAGTAACAGCTCGCACTGTCTGGTTCTGATTTCTGAACTACACTCAAGGCAGACCTGCTAACCTGCCTGCTAACATACTGCTAACTGATAACCCAAGCGACCTGCCAGCCGACCTGCCGGCCGAACTGCGCCCCAGGTTATCCAGGGGGCAGACACTCGGCGCTAGCTACACTGCCAGCAGCGCCTGGCTCCGCAGGTGTATCAGGACGACGCCTGACGGCAATCCCCACGGGCCGGCAAGTAAGGCGGTCAGACGGTCAGGACGGTCAAGTACGGTCAGAGGGGTCAGACGGGTCAGCCGGTGCGACGGTGCAGAACGGTCCAGACGGTCAGACGGTCAGACGGTCAGACCGGTCAGACATCGGTCAGACGGTCAGACGGTCAACGAGACGGTCAGACGGTCCAGACGGTCAGACGGTCAGACGGTCAGACGGTGCAGACGGCGGCATTCCTCGGCGGTTCCCAGATAAAGCGGGCGCCGCTGCCGTCCGGCGGGGCACAGGTGGAGCGCGACCGCTGCACGTCGCATCGATCGTACACACGCCAGCACCGACCTCGGCCGTCCGGTAAACACCTCGCTCCTCACCCCCAGACACCGCCACCGCCACCGCCACCGCCACCGCCACCGCCACCGCCGCTAGGTCAGTCCACTCACCTTGGCCAGGTGTACACGCCCGACACTTCAAAGCCGTAGTGCCACGAGCCCGAGTACTCGCCCTGCGCCTTGGGTCCGGTGCAGACGCCATGGCCGTGCGCCTTGCCGTCCTCCCAGCCGCCGCAGTACGTGCCACCGTCGTCAAAGTCGAATCGTCCGCCGTTCACCTGCGGTTTGGCTGCGGACAGCGCCATGGCTGCCGCTCGCGCGCGCCTCCCGCCACCCGCTCGCACGCTGCCGCTCCGCCGAGTCGCTGCCGCTCCGCCGCAGTCGCTCCTCCGCTGCCGCTCCGTCGCTGTCGTCGTCGGCACCGGCGGCGATCGATCGGCGCGTGCGCGCGCGCCGCCGCGTCGGCCGCGACGGCCGGTTCAGGTCGGAGATAGCCGGGCAACGGATGCCGTCGGCGGGCGGCCGGGCGGCGCGCCAGGACGGGCGAGCCGGGGAACGGTGACGCGTCAGCTCGCCAGCACGCGGCGGCGGCGGCTGGTCGCGTGACGTGTCATCGGCGTCTGGAGGCGGCGTGACGCGACGGGCGGCTGCGTGACGCATGACGCGTGACGCGTGACACATTACCCCGTGTCTGGTGACGTCCAGCAGGGTGGTCCGAGATGTACGGCTGCCGACAGGAAGATCGCTGTCCCCTGGCTGGCGATACCTGGCTTCAACACTGTGAGTGATCCAGTTACACCTGCACTGTGGACTGTTCGACTATCAGAAACAGAAGGCTTCAAGCGGTACGGGTCTAAACAGTCCAGCGCAACTGGATCAATCTCAGTGTTGAAGCAGGTATCGCCAGCCGGGGCACAGCGATCTTCCTGTCGGCACTTGTAACCTTAACTCACGCCTTCTGGTCCTGCGGGTTTTAACCCTGTGCTGGCAGGGAGTGTGAACAGACCTTACTCAAGCCTTCTGGGTCTGCGGGTCTTAACTGTGCTGCAGGGAGTGTGAACAGCCTTACTGCAAGCCTTCTGGTCTGGCGGTTTAACCTCGTGCTGCCGGGAGTGTGAACAGACCTTACTCACAGCCTTCTGGTCTGCGGTTTACCCTGTGCTGCAGGGAGTGGTGAACAGACCTTACTCACGCCTTCTGGTCTGCGGTTTTAACCTGTGGCTGGCACGGAGTGTGAACAACTTACTCGAGGCCTTCTGGTCTGCGGGTTAACCTGTGTGCAGGGAGTGTGAACAGACCTTCTCACGCCTTCTGGTTGCGGGTTTAACCTGTGCTGGCGGGAGTGGTGAACAGACCTTATCACGCTTCTGGTCCTGCGGGTTTTAACCTGTGCTGCAGGGAGTGTGAACAGAACCTTGACTCACGCTTCTGGTCTGCGGGCTTAACCTGTGCTGCAGGGAGTGTGAACAGACCTTACTCACGCCTTCTGGTCTGCGGGTTTAACCTGTGCTGCAGGGAGTGTGAACAGTGCGCACAGGAAGATGTGAATGCAAACAATAGCTGTGTCTGTGCTTTTTCATTGCGGATTCATTTTATAGCAAGCGAAGTTACACGATAGTGATTTTAAGAAGCACCGAATATGATAGTCTATTACTCTCTCCGTTCGGAAATTATACTAAGCGCTATACTTATACAGGGTGTCCCACAATTGATGTCACACCCTTCCACGAGCTCCATTTCTTCCAGCTGGGCGCACTGGAAATGTAATTTTGCCAGGACCGGCCATTAGGGCTTCGTTGCGAGTCCGCTGGTCACGTGACCCGCTGACCGACCGACGTGACCCAGCCCTCCGGGAGGGTGGCCAGGGTCATTTCCGGAATGACACCCAGTGCGCGCGGACCTCAGGTGTCCATAATGGTCAAGGAGCAGTCTTTTGTCGGCCGCTGTCGGACTGTTCGGCATGGTGGACGGCGGATGAACCATGGTCAGTGTTGCCCGAGAATCTGGGCGTAATCTTCGCCCCATTTGCCGCTGGCTGTCCCACGACAGAGGCGGACAGACCCTGGAGAACCGAATGGGTCGCGGGAGGAAGAGCTCTGTCATCCCAGTGGCCAAAATCGTAATGGCCAAGTCCGCGCTGAAGAGAGGCCACTCAACAAGAAAACTGACACGAAGGCTGGCAGCGAGCGGTCACTAGGTATCCAAGTTATCGGTGCACAGATACCTGAGGAAACTCCTGCGGCTTAAGCCCATCAAACCCCGCCTCCAGCCAAGGCTGACGGAGTCGCAGAAGCGCAAGAGGCTAGAGTACGCCATGACGAGGCGCGACTGGACCGTCCAGGACTAGAGACGGGTTTTGCTCACGGACGAGTCTCCGTTTGAGCTCTTCCACCCGCCCAACCGACAAAACGACCGAGTTTGTGTCCATCAAAGCTCGGAAGTCCCTCCAACCGAGACCGTCAAGCAGCCGCAGAAGATTCTGGTGTGGGGAATGATGAGCTATCGCAGGCTATCAGACCTGAAAGTCATCCCTCGGGGCCAGACCGTGACGGCTGGACGTGGAGGAGATCCTCAGCAAGATGGCGACGTCTGCGATGGCGTGGCGGAAGCAGAACACCCCTCCGACTCAAGTCAAACTTCTTGCTGACATGTCAAGGGCCGTTTTTCAACAAGACGGGCCCCAAGCACATCGAGCCGCAAGACGCAGGAGTGTGGCCGTCCACTTCCTCCGCGTTCTGGACCAAAGAGTGAGTGCCACCAACAGCCCCGACTGTCGCCAATCGAAAATATGTGTGGTGATGTCCAGGACGAGATTGAACAAGATGGTGGCAGCTACGTTGAGGGCACGCTGATCAGGAGCGTCCCGAGCGGCTGGTCGAGATCCAAGGTCAGACTGCTGGAGCAACCTGAATGTCCGGCATGCAGGACGCGTAGAGAGCTGTACGCAGGGACGAAGGGAGGGTACAATCTGTAAATAAGCCATGCGCTGCCGACATTTCGTTTTCGCGTTATGCGGGCTGGAAGGGTGTGACATCAATTCTGGGACACCCTGTACTATGTAATGTTCGGACGCTGTCGATCTTAGGTCATTCACTTGACCTGGGAAGGTCACCTGTTGACCTGAAACCTAAAACTCGCATACCGTTAGATTTTTTTCATGACAGGCAGCATGCCTGCTCTTACCGCATTGCTCTATGTTGCTTGACTTGGAAGTTAGTAAGGGACTGTCAGCCTCCCCCCGTAGGGCGAATGTGATAAAAGTTCCCGTAGGGCGAGGGTTAAAGCAAACTTTATTGAGTAAAAGTTGCTTAGATTTTCCCTATATCAGGAAATGCCTCCATTTTTCGCCGATTTCATACCTTTTCTTGAGGGTGGGGGAGATACCCATTTTGCCCAGTTGTAGTTCCGACACTGCCATATATGTATGAGCGTGATTCGAGAATATGAGCATTGCGGTACAGTATGATCCAGGAGCGATACTGGCAGAGCCATCTATGGACTGGTTTGGGAAAACATTGCGGTACAGTATATATCAGGCGTTATGTTGGCAGAGCCATCTATGGACTGGTTTGCCGTTTGGTAAGATATGAGTATTGTGGTAGCGACCAGACTTGTGCCTGGACCCCGAAGTTGGATCTGGGATCCCGGTGGATCCCTCGGTGTAAAATGCATGAGGATCTGGAATCCATCTGGATCCCTCGGCGTAAAATGCTTCAGGATCTTGGATCTTAGAGGATCTCTAATAAAAAACGAGCCTTAGATCTTGAAACACACGATGCAGGGACCAGACGTGCTCGGATCCCGAAAACGGATCTTGGGATCTGATCTGTGGGATCTGAATCCCGGATTCGCCACCTTCACAAATTGTTGATGGATCCACTGGGATCATAGATCCGTCTTTAATATTGGTCGACGGATCCACCTGGATTCGAGATCGCATGCACCATTTTGTATTGGGATCCACTGGGATCCCAGATCCGCCATTATACAGATGTGTATTTTCGGATCATTTTTTATTATTAATTGTCGGTACTTTTCATTTGTTGTAAATGCAACTATCATGGGCTTATGCCGTTTAGTACGATTTTGTCGAGAAATACTATAATTATGGCATAATATATAGGTCGGATCCTTCGGATCCGAGATCCGTTGGGATCAGAGTTCAATTTTAATTGTTAATCATGGGATCCTGTGGGATCCCAGGTCCGTTGCAAACATTAATCGAGGGATCCATTAGGATCAAAGATCGGCTGTTGTAATTTGTCGTGGGATCCAGTGGGATCATAGATCCAACATTGCATTTTATCAAGATATCCTCTGGGATCATAGATCCAACTTTCAGATCTATGCACATGTCTGACAGGGACCGACATACAAATTTGTTGTCTCTATTTTGCGTCTGTACTTTATAGATAAAGTGTGCATGCAAATTACCTTATAAGTTGTATCTATCCCCTCCGCTATTATAAGTTATATCTATTCTAAGTTATATCTATTATAAGTTATATCTATTATAAGTTATATATATATTCCCTCCGCGACATATGCATAAGCTATCACAACATATTGAAACTGTTTTTAGGTCTCTCTAAATTTGAAAGTACTAGTTTAGTCTGTGCAGTGTTCATGGACATCATATTGGGCTGTGTTGAGAAAAATGTGGTTATAAAGTTCAAACCAGCGACTGAGTGGCATTGTTTGTATCAAATCATAGCTTCTTTTGGAACACTCAGATCTGAAGTAACACATCCAGATACGCATCCACTGGGTGCGTTTGTTATACGTGAAGGCAGTGGTGCAGGCTAGACCCGTGTGTGGGTTTATGAAGTGTGATGTGTAGATATGGAACGTGAGTCCGTAATACAAAATGTCTTGTCTTGTCTTGTCTATTAGAAAGCATAGATACCTATTGCAATTAATTTTCCAATATTATAAAGTAAGCAAGAAGGTACCCACCAGTGTGCCTGGATCCCAAAGTTGGATCTAGGATCCCTGTAAATCCCTAGGCATAATATATGTCAGAATCTGGGATCTTTGTGTATCCATCGACTTATTGTGTACGTGGATCTGGTGTCTCATGTAGATCCCGGGACACAGGACGCAGATAACTGGCATCTAAGGGCTCTGCCAGAATCGAGGCAGAGCCCTTAGATGGCTCTGCCTCGATACTGACAGAGCCGTCTCAGGACTGGTTTGGTAAGATACGAGCCGTCGTGGTCCGGTTCGGGGCAAGACAGTTTGACTGCGGGTCTGTGTATTATGTCAAGCTAACACGTGCAAGACAAAGGGAGCGGTAGCTCCTCACGCTACCACGTCCCGACCCAGCCTCCGGTCCGGTCGTCTTCCCGCTGACCCCAGACGCCGACCTGCAGCCGCGGGCGATCACGTGACCGCGTCCAGTGGCCGGGCCAGCTGGCGACCGGAGCGGCAGGGCCATCGGCCGATGGGCCGCAGACAATTCGGTTGACACCACAGGACGAGCTTTGCGGTACAGTGGGCCTGCTCCCGTCGCACCTCTAACCTCCTCCAAGGTGCTCCCACTTGCCCTAGTCGTATTCTTTGGGCCTGTTCCCGTGGCGCCTCTAACCGCGTCTAACCTCCTCCAAGCTGCTCCAACTGCAACTGCTCTGTGTTTAAGAAAGAATACGACTGGAGTAAGTGGGAGTAACTTGGAGGAGGTTAGAGGCGCGACGGGAGCAGGCCTATTAACACAGAGATGACTGCTAGTTTGGTAAGATACGAGCTTTGCGGTGCAACTGCAGTATGCATCAGGCGCGATACTGGCAGAGCCATCTATGGGCTGGTTTGGGAAGATACGAGCGTTGCGGTACAGTATGCATCAGGCGCGATACTGGCAGTCATCTATGGGCTGGTTTGGGAAGATACGACCATCGCGGTACAGTATATATCAGGCGCGATACTGGCAGAGCCATCTATGGGCTGGTTTGGGAAGATACGAGCATTGCGGTACAGTATGCATCAGGCGCGATGCTGGCAGAGCCATCTATGGGCTGGTTTGTCAAGATACGAGCGTTGCGGTACAGTATGCATCAGGCGCGATACTGGCAGATAAATGGTGTGGTTTGGGAAAATATTTGCATTGCGGTAGAGTGTGCAGGCGCAGATCCAGGATTTCGGTCAGCAGAAGGGGGGAGGGGGGGCGCCACAATAAAAAGTTGCGCCCTCCGGGTGCGCCATGGGCGCGACCCGGCTCAGGGGAGGGGCCCTAGCGCCCCTTCTGGATCCGCGCCTGGTATATATCAGGCTTTATGTTGGAAGAGCCATTTATGAGCTGACCTGGGAAGATATGAGCATGGTCAGGGGCGTAGCTTCTCCAGACAAGTTCTTGAGGGGATTTTTCTCTAGACTGAGCTGGGAAAAATCCCTTCAAGTACCATCAAAGTCCACAAAAATGCAGGCTTGCAAAAATGCAAAAATGAAGTTCATGGACCTGAAGCCCTTTCAACTGAATAGGAAACTACACCCCTGAGCATTGTGGTGCAGTATGATCCAGGCGTTTTGTTGACAGAGGCATCTAATGAGTGCTTCCTACTATTTCTCGTAATAATCTGGCAACTACAACTTTACGTTGTTATAAACACGCCAAAGCAACAATTGCGTTTCTTTGTCCCAGCGTGAATACACCAAAACGGGGCGGGGTGTCGTACCTCATTTTCCAACTGCGACGGAGCCAGCAACAGAGCCATCTATCCGTAGCGTGATAAGTGCTGTTTCACCTGTGGGCACCAGAGGTCCGAAGCAACGGGGCAGACGGCAGTCACAGCTTGTCAGAAGCAAACTTCGTCAAAAATTGATCCAGAAACGACAGAAACGATGATACTGGTACTGCTTGTAAAGCCCAGCCGACAGGTGGGCATTACAAGAAGGTTAAACTTGTGAAGGTTTGCTTGTCCTCCTTACTATCAAGCTCTGACTCTACACAACCTTAATCAACGTGGATATAAAATATATTCAGCATATCCACTCAGGTCACAGCGAAAAGAGTCGGATGCCGGTACATCATCAATCAGTTAGAATTGGCATTGCATTGTGAGAGATCGCTATTGCGCTTTCCAGTAACGCGAGCTATTGGTCTCCCATTCTGCAAAAGCATGTACTGACGTTCGCACTAAGTATTCTATCTTAAATTCGAGTAGTATGACATACCAGATTGGAAATCTCAAACCCTTGCCAGGAGGTACCAGAATTACCACAGGGTATTAGGCAGCGCTGATAGACACCCAGGTAAAAAAATCCACATCAGCCGGCCCCTTTTCACCATAACAGCAGTGACAGCACAGCAAACCACTCACGCCAATCCATCATTGCACGCCCCGTACCGTCCTCCACCAACCTAATGCTTTATTTTATCCCCCAGCGCCCTCCTGTTAGCCTCCCCACCCCACAGCGGGTCGAACAGCTGCCGCTCCTTCCCCCAGAGTTCAGTCAGGTCGCCGCGCGAGTTGACAATCATCTGCTTCACCGCTCGCACCACTGTCAGATGGTGCGCCACTCTGGGCTCCAGCCACTGCCGCGCGTAGTTCAGCAGGTCGCCGTCCGGCGGCGCCACCGGCGCGTCGGCCAGACCGAGCCTGACAGGCCTCCTCCGCGACCGACAGGTCGACAGGAGAGCAGCAGATCCAGAGCGGTGCGGGGCCCGAGGAGGCCAGCCAGTCGCGCACCCACCACCCCAGCCAGTCAGCAGACCCATCCGAGCCTGGACGAAACTGCAGACGGCCGGTCCGGCGACCACACGCGGAAGTCCGTGGCGAGAGCGAGCTCCGCGCCGCCGCCCAGCGCGCGACCACCCACCACGGCGACGCTGACGAGTGGCAGGGCCGAGGCCGGCCAGAGTGTGCTGGCTGAAGGCGGACAATTGCGGCCGCCGTCCCGCCGGGCCGGCAGAGGGCGCGCACCGTGTCCAGGTCGCCGCCCGAGCAGAACGTGTCGCCGGCAGAGTGAAGCAGCAAGCCCGCGGCCCAGCGGCCAGCGCTCCAGCGTCGCGACCGCCTCCTCCAGCTGACACATCATGCCGCGCCTGCGAAAACAGCCCAGGCCGAGAACTCTGATGACCTGTATATTACATAGGGTCTCTATCTCTAGACTCTACCCCCGGCAGCACACTAAGTTAACCTATCCACATAACACCCATCAGCCTGTTGACGCCCGTCGACTAAGCACAGGTGACCAGAAACTTTGTTTGTTTAATTGGGGTTTTCGGGCGCGCCGACAACTAAGGTCAATTTGCGCCCATGACCAGAAACTTTAAAGCATAGCAACATGGATTTGAAGACTTAGAATGAAATCTAACGTAAAAGGGGTCCACATGGGAAAAGGGGATGGGCAAACTCCTGTGACTGTCTACCTATTAAAGGGAATATAGCGCACCTTTTAACATTAGTTTTTAACGTGTAAGATACCAGATTGTCGGTGTAGCTGAGAAACGCCCTAATTCCGAAATTTTTCCCCTGCCAAAGCGACCTAATTGACTGAGTTTCAAACGCAAAAAACACGTTGGTCATAGGATGTGGTCATTAATTTTCAACGTCACAAATCCCCGTGACGTTTCGCAATACGTCATCAGTAGTTACTCACTGTAGATTGGGCCCCGGTCAACTCGCTTTTTTGACCGTCCCCGCCCAGTATATTTCCAGTTTAACCTTGGCGTCCGCCCGACCAGCCAGCCACGACGGTCGGTCAGGCGCTGCGGCACACTCAGTGGGTTCACGTATGCGTGCCCACGTCCCTTCCCGGCGCGAAAGCGAGCGCCGGTTGCTGACACAAGCCAGTCGCGTATTCACGCCTACCGGTGCACACCTCCGATCGATGAGCGGTGACCTGGCACAGCAGCTGTCACTGGGCGCGGATGGTGCGCAAAAGTTATGCGTTCGATGCCTCCTGTGAACGACACAACTCGCTTTGGTGACGCAAGATTGGTGTGACGTCATAAAGCATGTTTAAGCCAATAGTTACTATTTTTCAATTAAACAACAAAATTCTGACTTTTTTCTGCAAAAAAGTGAATGCCAGGACTCGTAATCCAGGGCATTCTCTCCATCAATCTCTACATACTTTTCCCCAAGGTGCTATATTCCTTAATGGGTGGGGAACTTACAAAACACGCCCAGACCACCTACTCACCACTGAGCGCGTTCTTCTTGTCGGTGTGGTTGAGACAGAGACAGGCCATCCCGGTATCGTCATCCATGCTGAGATCCACAGAGCCTCCGCCGTGCTGCGACAGCAGCTGACGAACCTCGGCCAGATTCACCTCCGCGCCCGGGTGGCCGCCGCCCGCACTGCAGCTTCTACTCGGCGCCAACAGGTGGCGGGCCGGGCGCCGGAGCCGCATCGCTCGCCGCAACAGCATCGTCACTGCGCAAACAAACACACGCGATGTCAGCGTGAGTGTGACCAGTCACACACACGCATACAACAGATGTGACGTCATAGACATCACACATGACGTCACAGATCGGCTCGGGGCTCACCTTCTCGGTGTGAAGCCTTTCCTGGCGGGTACGGCGGCAGTGAGCGCGGCCGTCCAGTCGGCCGTCTCTCTGTACCGCAGCAGAATCTCGAACACCTGATTCACAGTGAGCACGCAGGCTCGTGTGCCGGCTGCGTGACGCAGGTGGGCGGCGATAGGCAGCCGGGCGGTGCGGACACCGGCGGCGGCGGCGGCCTCGCGCGTCACGCCGCTCTGCACTGTCTCGTCCACCAGCCCGCCGATCACGTACACGGCACCCTCCTCCAGCTCAGTCAGCTCCGTCTCACCCTCCGGCGACAGGTAGACGAGCCTCTCTGCCGGGAACAGCTCGTGCGGCGCGCCGGCGCAGCGCTCCAGCTCCAGCCTCTCGAAGCCGTCCACCAGGCGGCAGCAGCGTCGGAACAGCGCGCCGTCCTCGGCCAGGCCGGTCAGCAGCAGGCGGAACGGCCGCGACGCCGACCGGTTGGCACCGTACAGCCGGCCCAGCTGCGTGGCCAGCCGCGACTGCTCCTTCTCTGTCATCCGCTCGCCGAACCGGAGGTCCACGCAGACGGGTGGGCCGCCGTCCTGGCGAGCGGCGCGCAGTCGGTCCAGCTCGGCACGGCGCCTCTCCCGCTTGGTGACCAGCTGGCCGGCGGAGGCGGCGGCAGCCTGCGCGGCCGCGTCGCGCTGTCGCCGGCGTTGTTTCTCCTCGGAGCGTCGCGCATGCCGCGCCGCCACCTGGCGCTCGCGGTGCCGCAGTTTACGCTGCTTGTTCTTGGAGAGCGGCTGCCCGCCACTGTCAACCGACTCAGCAGGGGCATCACCAGGAGCAGAGTCCACACCAGCAGAGTCCATACCAGCAGAGTCCACACCAGCAGAGTCCACACCAGCAGAGTCCACACCAGCAGAGTCCACACCAGCAGAGTCCACAGTCACACCAGCAGAATCCACACCAGCAGAGTCCACACCAGCAGAGTCCATGCCAGCAGAGTCCATACCAGCAGATTCCATGCCAGCAGAGTCCATACCAGCAGAGCCACACCAGCAGAGTCCATGCAGTAGAGTCCCACACCAGCAGAGTCCACACCGAGCAGAGTCCACACCAGCAGAGTCTACACCAGCAGAGTCTACACCAGCAGAGTCCATGCCAGCAGAGCTCACACCAGCAGAGTCCATGCCAGCAGAGTTTACACCAGTAGAGTCCATACCAGCAGAGTTCACACCAGTAGAGTGCACACCAGCAGAATCCCCAGCAGTGAAGTCCATAGCAGTGGAGTTCATAGAAGCCAAGTCTGCTCCACTCTGGCTAAGATCTTCTCCACCTGCTGCAGCAACATCTGCAGCTTCAGCATTCACAGCAGGATCACACACTTTGGCTGGCTTGACAGAGGGCATTGATGCTTCAACGGAGGTGGGGGCTTCAGTGATGCCATTTTCAGTAGAAGGACATGGATCAGACTGATTGATGTTACTCATAATGGTGTGATTGCTTCCAATGGAGTTTTCCTGAGACTCTTGCTGGTCTGCCATGCTGAAAGAAAAGGTTAGGGGATATTTGGACAAAACCAAAACAATCTAAGCCATGCAAAAAACACATCACCATCAAACCAATCTATCACCATGTCATCATCACAAATCACTGTGTCATGCCATCACTAAACATAAGCTAAATCAACTGCTTAATCATAACATGCGACATGAACCACACAATTCTCTCCTAAAAGTGCATGCTAATATACAAAAGTAACATAATAGCAAGCAACACTAATTTAAATCATCATCACAACTAACTGTTTAACTACTGTTTACTGCCAGGCTCCACTACACGCTTTTACATTTTACGCTTTTGTAGAGGTTTGTGACTCTTAAAACAAATCTATTAAATCTAGAGCATTTGAACTGAAACAAAACTTGGTCAGCATATTCTGTGTAAAGAAGCACCCCATTTTGGGAGGACAGCTTGCACAGACAAAAAGTTTGTTTTTTGGGACACCCTAATGTTGATCCCAGGATACATATCCCGGATCCGTGTCTCAGGTGGATCCCGGGATCCAGGCACGTCTGGTAGGTATCTACTAAGGCTATATAAACCTATTAAGGTATCTTTATTTACCTAAGGTATCTACCTACTTATGTCGAAGGCCCTGTAACAACCTTTTGCAGTCGCCAGGTGCTGGCAAAAATATCCGAATTCCGATTACCTATTCCTGTAAGGCAGCTTAATAACTATTCAATAAAATTAAATACCTGTTATATATAGGGCCTTGGGTCAGGTGCTGCGGCTGGCTGCTCCTGAATAAATATTTCAAATATATCCTTATTCTTATAGGGCCTTGCTTATTCCTTACTCCTGAAAACCGCCCTCTCTCCATGCTATGCGCTAAACGTCGCATGTTCGTCGCAATAACAGATGTTATTTATAGTTCTGGGAGGAACGTGAACCTATTTTGGCCGCCAGGGACCAATATTAA